>CAWUFW010002735.1:1800000-2076062 GCA_963921515.1 Calotriton arnoldi | reverse complement strand
AGAAATTATCTATACATATATTACAAAATAGCAATATTTTTAAAAAAGGTAACAAATTTACAAAAATAATATTAACAGAAACAAAAAAATTAAAATATATATATATATGTAACATTAATAATTAAAGTAATATAATAAATATAAAAAATAAATAAAAACATTTTTGTAAAAATAAAAGAAACATTTAAAAAACAAAATATAAAAAAAATTAAAACAACAATAATAAAAAATAATACAAATTCACTCTACTGACATGGAGAAACTGTTAGAGTTTAGAGGGGTTTGATTTACTAATCCCACTCTAATTTGCGCACCAATAGTGAAGGTGTTAGACTTGGGAGCAGTTAGATTTACTATTAGTACTCCAGTCTAAGCAACAGTAGGGAAAGTGTTGGACCTTGGAGATGTTAAATTTACTATTCCCAATCCAGTCCAGGCAACAGTGGGTAAAGTGTGGGACTTCAGAGGGACTGCAAAGGGGTTACATTTACTATTCCCATTCCAGTGTGCCAGGGCAAGTCAAGCACAGTGTTAGTAAATACCAGTGTGGTTCTTGTAGAATCCACAGGAGCGAAGATGGTCCTCCTGTCTTACAATAAGGAATGTCGGTGTGATCCTTATATGCACAAACCAGAACAAACGATTCCTCAATACGAGCAAGAAGGAAGCAGAAATGAGGGAAGACCACTGTACATATAGGAGAAATAAATCCTGATGTATTTCCCCACACAAAATGACACTAGAGTTACTGTGGGTCCAGTCAACGGTGTAGTTGTGCTCAAGATTCCCTAATACAGGGAGAGAGTAAGAAAGAAGGAAAAAAGTGTGATTAGAAAAAGGTTCTGTGCCTCTCTATAACGTAGTGCATTGAACAATATCAATGATTACACATTCATTGTGTCTCCACAAATTCTGCACGCCACTCACCATGTATTTTCTGCTGCCAATTCAAAGAATAAATTCCCTCAGAAAAAGAAAGCGACTCCTTTGTTAGCATAAAAACAATTTCAAAGAGTCTTGGCAGGACAATTGCTATATAGTCTTTAGCATATACTGGCTCCAGAACAGGCACATTTTTTTTTTTAAAGTTCTGTTTAAGGACACAGCTGAATTAAATGTTAGCAGATGAAATTTTACTCGGCATGATCTCACCGCTATATTGGTTGATGTCTGTCCCAGCGGTGCAGGAAAACACTCGAGAAATCCTACCCGAGTCGGAGTCAGAAACCCCCTGCGCGCCTTGCGCTCTTGGATTATAACAATTAGCAGCAAGGAGGCTGCTGCCGCTATTCCTCGATAGTAGGCGCAGGAGTGAAGCTTCCTGGGGGCCAGGTGAGCGAACGCACTTGCAATATCCCAAAAAATATCCTTTGGGAGAGGCAGCTGCCGTGAAGAAAGGAAAAGAATTTCACACGGAATGCATCTTCTTCCAAACGTGGATGTCGAGGTCTGGTTTAACTCCCAACAGGAAACGGGAGTTGAACAAAGGTTGAAGAATGGGAGAATCTTTGCTAGACGAATCAGGTAGGGCGTGGTCCTCCATCCCTTAACGAACTTGAAATCAAGCAGCGTGTTGTTGTCACGGCTGCTTTATATAGGAAGTAAACATGCACACCTGCAGGTCATTAGCTCTGCTTTAGGTGTTAGAGGAATACAAGAAATGAGTGTTCTGAGTAATTTAAAGGGACACAATGAAATGGTAAATTCATGACTATCTTAAAGCAACATATCTACGCCTGTTGCTTTGTCTAGGTGTGGTTCAGGTCCGAGTGCTTGGAGCTGATTAATCTGTCTTTATCCTCTGCGTTCATCCCTAAGTCCTGGAGACATGCCAAAGTGGTCCCTCTTTTGAAAAAGCCAACATTAGACGTGTCCAAGCCTGAAAAGTTCCGACCGATTTCGTTGCTCCCGTTCCTATCTTAAATCATGGAATCATATGTTAACACGATTCTAACTCAATACCTGGAAGTGTGCTCAATACTGGACCCATCTCAAAACGTTTCTGGCCATGGCACAGTACCGAGTCCGCTCTGCTGACTGTTATAGAACAGCTACAGACCCCCTTAGATGAGGGCAGAACTACGGCATTAATTCTGTTCGATTTGAGCGCGGCCTCCGACGCGGTCTCCCACGAGATCTTGCTCCATCGCCTGGTGGAGATCGGTGTCGATGACAAGGCCCTCTCCTGGTTCTCGTCCTTTTTGGCCGATCGGACCTTCCAAGTTATTGCCCCTCCTTTTTCTTCCCGCACACACCCATTGCACTGCGGTGTCCCCCAGAGGTCAGCTTTGGGCACTACTTTAATTTAACATCTACATCAGACCATTGGCTCTGATGGCGAAAGCCCGGGGCATCTCTCTGGTGTCATACGCAGATGACACCCAGCTGGCGATCACCTTCTCTAATAACCCCAGCCAGGATTCTGCAAAATTTAAAGATGATCTAACTGCCATTTCTGAGTGGATGGCTGTCAACTGTTTGCAGCTGAACTCAGTCAAATCCGAAATCCTCCTGGTAGGCAGGGACGCTCATCTTTGGGGCAACCAGTGGTGACTCCCTGCTCTTGGAGTACCCCCCATGCCCAAACCTGTGGTTAATAACTTGGGAATACTGGTGGACAAAAATCTCACCTTTGAGGCTCATGCATAATCAGTGGCAGGCAAATGTTTTGGATTGCTACGTGGCCTAAAGCCAATACTAGGTCTTTTTGATTCTCAAACCCGGCAGCTGATCATCCAGTCTGGTTAGATTGGACTATTGCAACGTGCTACTTCTGGGATCCAACAAATCTGTGATCAAAAGGCTTCAACGCATCCAGAACGCTGCTGCCAGCGCTCTGTTCGCTCTTCCTAAACACTGCCATGTTTCTAATCTCCTCTTCCGGCTACATTGGTGTTAGAATAGAAATGTTCCCGCTTACGCATCATCCTCTGTAAGTTAGCATTCGCGGCACCATTTTCTATTTATGTGCCATTTTGAATCATGATCGAAACGAATTCTTTGTTATTTCTGAGAAACGGCCTTCGCTAGGTTTCATTTTTCCAAGGTTGGGTTTTGCTTCACTAATGAATAGACTGCTCTTATTAGCGCATACCTTTCTCACTAGATAAAGGCCTTCTCCCACTTGTCTGGTGACGGGCCCGACTGGAGCAACGTTGGACTTTGTAACTTTGTATGAGATATGAGCACTGAGATTGTTTTTCTCTCATTTCCATTGCTTTGCAGAACCTGCTTGGAAAATACCACTATGGGCGTATTCTAGCCCAGTTACGAAATGTGCTAAATGTATCTTTATGCTTGTCGATTTCAGACCCTCTGCAGCACTCCTAGCGACTGGGCAGACTGGGCTCCGCTCTGAGTGTACTTTGAATAAACAATTATTGGTTTGTATTCTCTACTGTCTGACCGACTCTTCATTTG
The DNA here is from genome assembly GCA_963921515.1 of Calotriton arnoldi. Lineage (NCBI taxonomy): Eukaryota > Metazoa > Chordata > Amphibia > Caudata > Salamandridae > Calotriton > Calotriton arnoldi. The sequence goes on along the minus strand of CAWUFW010002735.1, from coordinate 2,072,642 downwards.
GTATGGAAGGCTGAGAGGTGGTCATTAGGGACCCGAGTGATCCGAATCGGGCCACTTCCTTCATTGGTTACCCATTGAACAGAGAATACACTCCAAAGCCTTGTGCATCATTCACAAGATCCTCTCAGGCATCGGCCCGGGAATCTTGAGCGATATGTGCTTGCATTATGTACCCACAAGCACTTTGCGCTCTGCAGATCTGCACTTGGCCAGAGTCCCTCGGATACGGAGGGCCAGAGCGGGTGGCCGCTCGTTCAAAGCACTGGCACCCGCTCTTTGGAACTCCTTACCCCTTCCTATCCGCAGCACCCCTGAACATTGGACCTTTAGAAGGATGGTGAAGACCTGGCTTTTCTCCAACCACTAATTTTTCTTTGACTCTTCACTCTATTTTGGAAGTCAGCGCTGGGACGCCCCATTGTTGGGGCAGCGATGCACTCTATAAATACTATAACATAACATAACATAAATGTGGGGGACAGATATCGTGCAAAAAGCCTGGGGTGTGACACAGTGCAAGCAACTGTAGAGAAAGTGTTGAACATTGGAGGGGTTACATTTGCAATTCCCCCTTCTGTTTAATCAACAGTAGGGAAAGTGTTGAAATTCACAGGGTTTTGATTTGCTATTTCCACTTCAGTCTAAACAACAGTAGGAAAAGTGCTTGACTTCGGAGGGGTTACATTTACTAGTCCCACTCCAGTCTGAGCAGCAACAAGGGAAGTGCTGGACTTTGAAGGAGTTATATTTACTATTCTCACTCAAATGTATGCCATAGTAAGGAAAGTGTTGAACTATGTAAGAATTACATATACCAATCAAACTCATAATTATTCCACAGAAAACATTGAAATACCTAACAGCAATACATTTTTAAATCTTATTTTATATAAAAAATGCATACACTATAAACTTAAGCAAATTAAAAAATGCAAAATAATGAACAAAAATATTTAAAATTAAATTCACTTCACTACCTACTGTAGGGTCATGTGAGTTAGCAATTACAGAACCCTTTTGGCTCCTGGTGGAATCTGTAGAACTGTGACCTAAGTGTTAGAGCATAGTGAAGTGAATGCAGGTTTAGAATGTTGAGTTTGCGGATACACGCAAAAGAATAAAGACGTGTTATACTAAGCTCTGTGTGTGGTGTAGGCATTGGCGGGTACCCAGGATGGGGAGGACGCTACAACTGGCAATGAGATAGGGGATAAGTAACCCAAAGAGCAACAGTGCTCTCCCAGAGAGTTTGCCATGGTCCAGCAGACTGCTCTTGCGTGCCACATGTGCCTCAGTCGAAGTGCCAAACCAAAGCTTGGCGTATTTGAAGTCAAAATGCAGCTCCAGCCTGTGTAAAGCATTTGAAGATAACGAAAGCTTCACTGAGATGTTTACACATCATTGGAACCGAACCTGCTGGGAAGACCGTAAAAAGAGGTACCGCACCACTACGCAACCTAAAGCTATACATCATACGGAGTAATAATGCTAAAGGCAGATACAACCAGGTTTTTAATGAGCAGCAAATAGTGACAGTCAAATGCAATATAACGCTGTGAATAGAAGTGCACGGAGGCAGAGATCAACCGGTACAAAGAGCTGCTTAAAAAACAAAGCAATTCAAATACCAGAAACGGTCATCTGCTTACCAGAACTAAGTAAAGAGTAATCATACCACAGAGCTGTCCCCAGAGGAAGTGTCCAGTATTGTGTCTGCGGAGACATCCGTAAGCAAGGTGGTGCACCACCAAATCTGCTGAGTGGGGCTCAGAACAACTCCAGAGGTTTCCGAAGATCAGAAATCTTAGAGTAGTGATTAAGATCCTGAAAATTTGCTTTTCCAATGGAGACCAAGAAAGAGGTCATGTTTCCTATAATTATCAAAGATGACCCAGAGGCCAGCACGTCTCAAGGCCTCAGAGATGGTTTGCATAAAGAAGATCACCAAGCAGCATTGGAAAGAACATTACTCTCCACATCAGTAAGTTCCATCAATGTTTACTTTGCTGTCGCCCTCCTGAAACCACCACCACCATTCGATAAGCCAAAAAGCTGAATATTGGTGACAGATGGACTGCTTGGATAGAGACATTTGATGATTTCATTGATGAACTAGAAGAAAAGGATAACAAGAAGATTACCAAATACCTTAAGAATCTAGCTGGTGAATGTATAAAAGAAGTAATAATGAAAATGCAGTGATTTGATGAAATTACATACCGTCAAATCAAAGGAACCTTGAATCTCAATTTCAATCCAATGCCAAATGTAGATTATGAAAGGTACATTTTCAGTCAAAAATGACAGAATGATGGTGAAACCATCAACAAATTTGTTGAGAGACTAGATACGCTCATCAAACACTATAAATTCAATGAATTTAATGATGAGGAAGCTATATGCCTCAGAGTTATTGGCAGATGCCTGTCAGATTCATTCAGATGACAAATGCTGAGAGGAACTTAGTCTGGAGTGAGTTCTCATGGCTGCTAGAGCAGAAGGGCGTGCCGATGAACAAGCTGCTAAAATGGAGGCTGAAGGTGCCCAGAGTAAGTCAGTCATGAACGTAAAAAGTAAGCCAAGGCACAAGGCAGAGAGACACAGAGTGATGTCTCCATGGAAGAAGAAGTTGTGCTTCAGGTGTGGATTTTCGCTTCCTCACAAAGGTATACGTCCCACCAATGGACAGGTCTGCAAAGGCTGTGGAAGGAGAACCATTTTGTAATGGTTTGCAAGGCAAAGAAAAAAATATGGGCGTCTTGGCATGAAGACAAAATGGCTGCCTAAATGCTTCAGAAGCGATGCTCGATGCACGCCCATAAGGCCAAGCAACCACACCAATTGAGTAAAATCGACACCAAACAAAGTCACTCATCATCTAAATCATCGTCAAACAGTTCTTCAGTATCAATGACAATTGAAAGTGAAGACAATGGTTGCTCAATGTCCATGTTTACCTCAGAAAAATGTGCGCATGTTAGAGTGACTCTGTGTGAAGAAAAATGTAGCTCAAAGAAAAGTTGACATTAACCCCTTCCGCGCTGCGTGAATTTTCGCGCTGTACGGGCATTTTAATGAGTGGGCGGGGTTCGGACGGCACGCCCACCGTGACGTCGGACGGCCGGGGGCCGTCTGAAGCACACAAGGGGTTAAAAAGCACCAAAGTCATTCAAACATTGTTTAAAGATTACACTACAGGTAAACAGTTGCTCAATACCTTTTATTATCGACAGTGGTCCATTGATAAACTTAATGCCTGAGGATAAATACAATGAGCTATCTCCATTGCCACAAAAACTAAAGTGTATACATGGGCTGCATCAACGCCATTAAAAAGTCAAGGTTCATTTGAAGCAATGGTATTGATTGGGAGATTGGGAGCCAATGATTGGGAGAGGAGTTGGCCTAACGGCTAGGGCGGTCATCCTCGAATCTGGGGAACCGGGTTCGAGTCTCGGCAATGACGCTGAACATCCTGTGATTCTGGGCAAATCACTTAATCTCCCCGTGCCTAACAAAAAATGAATGTGTCCTCATGTAACGGAACTGGTGCTATGTAAAGCGCTCTGATACCTGATACCGGGTCAAATTCGTGCTATATAAAACTCCGTCAAAAAAAATAAATAAATGATGAAACATAAGAAAGTACTGCCACCCATTCATGTACTTCAAGGTACGGCTTCAAGTGACTCATTTTCAGCACAGCTGCTGATAAGGGACTGATATCAGTGAACTATAACATGAATGCTCTTCATGAAATAGTAAGTCAGTTCCCTTCATTGTTTCATGGGTTAGGATAACTCAAGACTATAATAGTACAGTTACACGTTAATGAGGACCTCTGTCCTATTGCTCAAAGACACAGACGAACTGCATTTCATTTATAGGAAGCTGTTGAAAAGGAACTTGATTCATTGAACGTTACACCGGTACAATGCCCTGGGTTTCTACCATAGTGGTAATGCCCAAAAAGGAGAGTGAAGAAGCTGTACTCATCTGCATTGATATGCGTCAAGTGAACCAGACAATTGAATGAGAATGACATCCAGGTCTGCACATCGTCGACATGATAACCCAGTTGAGTGGTGCAAAGGTCTTCTCTTGCCTTGATTTGAATAAAGGATATCATCAGTTGGAACTTGAGGAGAGTTGCAGGTACATTACAACCTTTTCTATACATATTTGTCTGTTCCAATCCAAAAGGCTAAAGGCCCGATTATGAGTCTGCCGGTCCGAGGACTGCCAGACTCACAGGGTACGGTGGTGGTCCAGCCACCGCCACACCGGCTGTCCGACCACCCCATTATTAGTGGGCCAGTCGGACCACCCTAAGACTGCCGCCGCTGCCATGGAACCACCATCCCCTGTTGGTTTCGCGAAAGTCAGAGGCCGCAAAATTCTTGTCAGGACACCGCTGTCCGCCAAGCATATTACGAGTTTCCACTCTGCCGGCTGGAGTGGAAACAAAAGGGGCCTCACAGGGCCCCCTGCACCTCCTCCACATGTGGGTGCACACAGGGGGGCATAACATGTGCCCCTGTGTGTGCATACACACCAGTTCCTGCACAGCATGGACTTTCGGGTGCTTGCCGTGCAGGAACATTGCTGTGTGGTCCCATTGTGGGGCCTTTTTCAAAGGCACCCGCCAGCATTGAAAGAGGTACCGCTGTGTGACCGCCATGCTGCCTGCTCACCAGACCACTTTTAAGTTATAATCTGGGGGCAGACTGCGGCGAGTCTCGGCGGTGCGGGAGCATGGCGGTGGAGTCCTGCCTGCTCTCGCACTGCCTAAATTTGGGCCCTAAGTTTCGGTGTGTCAGAGCTGTTTCAAGATGTCATTCGACTTATCATACAGACTGTCATGAATGCGTTTAATTATAGTGATGACATATTGGTTTTCAGAGCTACACAGAAGGAGCATTATAAAGCTCTCATGCAAGAAGACCATACCTCACAAGTTCGAGCCGTACTGCAAACACTACGAAAGAATCACCTGTTTTGCAAACTTAGCAAGTGCGAATTCCATGTGAAGAGGGTGGAGTTTCTAGGAGTCATACTACCTGCTGAAGGACAGGAAATGGCACGTCGTAAGATACAGGCTGTAATGGATTGGCCCCAGCCAAAAAACATGAAGGCTGTACAGTGTTTCCTAGGCTTTGCGAACTTTTATAGGCGCTTCATTATTCAATTCTCTCGTGTGGTGACACCCATCACAAGACTGTTGAGGAAGAATGTTTCCTTCCAATGGACGGAAGAGGCCCAGCAAGCCTTCTTGGTATTGAAACAAGCCTTCACAACTGCACCTATCCTGGCACATCCTGACATTAAAATACCCTATGTAAAAGAATCGAATGCTTCAGAAGTGGCGGTAGGGGCTGTGTTGTCTCAGCGAAACAAAGACACCATACAGCTACATCCGGTTGCGAATATGTCCCGGAAACTGAATCAGGCAGAATCACATTATACCATAGCAGAGAAAGAGCTGTTAGCGATCAAAGAGACCTTTGGAGAATGGAGACATTACCTGATGGTAGCGAAACATATCATCACCGTCTACACAAATCACCAGAACCTGCAGTTCATGAAATCAGCTCGATTACTCACCCTTATGCAGCTAAAATGGATGCTCTTCTTTGCTGAATTCGATTTTGTGGTAACATATCGCCCTGGAGTGGATAACAAAAAAGCAGATGCCGTTTCGCGGCAGGACTCAACAACAGAACTGAAGGAACCGAAGATACAGGACATTATTCCCTCCAGTAAGGTAATTGGCCTTATACAAACAGATCACTTTTGCGATTAAATAAAACAAACAATGAAGAAACCCAAATGGAAGAATTGGCTATGGAACAATCCCACCTGGCAACTGAAGAAAGGGTTACCAATGAGAGGAAAACAACTGTTAGTTCCTTGCACTGATTTACAGAAATTGATATTCCAGTGGTGTCACAAGAATCCCTGTGCAGGCCACACAGGAATGAATAAAACTCTGGAGAAAGTGCTACGTCCGTTTTGGTGGCCTACAGTTCGTCAAGACATACAAAAACAAGTCAAACAGTGTGAGACCTGCAGTCAAGCCAAGACGGATCATGAAAAGCCTCAGGGTGTACTTCATCCTTTACCTACCCCCGAGAAACCATGGGAACATATATCTCTGGATTTTATAGTAGGTTTACCCAAAGACCAAGGATGTACCACCGTACTAGTCGTTGTTGACAGCCTCACAAAGATGGGACATTTCATAGCTTGTCTAGCGATTCCTTCATCCGCACAGCTGGCCCAGTTGTTACTTACAAAAGTTGTACGCTTACATGCTCTGCCAACGGTCATTGTATCTGACAGGGGTTGCAATTCACTAGCCAATTCTGGAAAGTATGGTGTAACACCCTTCAGATCTCTGCCAAGACTTCTACTGCCTTTCACCCTCAAACCGATGGCCAAACGGAACGCTTAAACCAAACCTTGAAGCAATACCTCCGTTGCTACGTGGACAACACCAACGATTCTTCGGTAGAACTGCTATGGCTTGCGGAGGTAGCGTACAACAGTGCCCATCACAGTTCGATCAAAATGGCTCAGTTTTTCTGTACTTATGGATTTCACCCTAGGTTTATACCCTTGGTACAACCGGTACTTACCAAGAAGGTTCCCGAACTAAGGGAACGAACACAAAGAATACAAGACACTTTTATGGTTGCTCGGAAACATCTACAAGAAGCCAAGAAGCAATACAAGAGATATGCGGATATACACCGACGCCCTGGTCCGGAGTATAAAAAAGGGGATTTTATATGGCTGTCAACCAAAAATATATGCTTTAAGAGATATAGCGTATTCAATCCAAGGTTCATAGGTCCATACAAAATAGTGCGGTGCATCAACCCAGTAGCAGTTAAGCTGGCCTTACCATCAAGCATGAGGATCCATCCGGTATTCGATGTTTCACTGTTGAAACCTTCTTGCAAACCTGTGAAGAAAAGGCCTATCCCCATCTGGGTGGACAACGAACCTGAATATGAGGTGAAGACGATACTGGACTCAAAAAGAAGAAAGGGTTCTCTATGGTTTCTCATAGCTTGGAAGAACTATGGTCTCGAGGAAAATTCCTGGGAACCTGCTGCAAACGTACACGCTCCACGCTTAACGTCCACATTTCATAAAAAGAACCCAGTAAATCCCCGACCCTGTCGGCGCCCTCAGAGAAGGGATGTGCTGTTACACACACACTCTGCCCCCATGAACACGCACACCGCATAGTGGTACATAAGGCCTTAATGACCAATTCACCCCTCCTTACCCGTTATGGTAGAGCATGGTCCTGGTTGGTGTGTTGGTGGCAGGGTAGAGGTGTTCCAGGGTCTGCGAACACTCAGCAGTCCTTTCCGACTGGTGGTGCGTGTCGCGCGCTGTCGGAGGGGAATTAAACTACATTTCCCATGAGGCAAAGCAGAAGTAGACGCGTTTGCCTGGGAAATTCACCCCGCGAACCGGAAGAGGAGGACAGTTCTTAAGGAGCCTCCAGGGAGTAAGACCCTGCTGATAATTCCGCCGAGCAGCTCGTTCACGCTGCACTTTACCTGTCTTATCGTGTACGTTAAGGGTTCACTTGCACCGACTCTGGTCGAGGCTTTCCTCGAGTGTTTCTGCATTCAGCAGCTGTGCCTGATTGGCACCGCCTTGCTTTTACGAGACTATTCGTCAATTGCTATATTCTGCTGCCGAGGTCTTCGGTGTCAGCGGAAGAGATATATATATCCAATCTGTACTTTTTGGGTCTACACAGCCTAAGGATTCAAAGTATTAATGTTTAGGTGATTAGGAACTTCGGAATAAGAAGTGATTATTCTTGGATGCGCATTTATTTCCTGGCATGCTAAAAACAAATACAACATTAACACAAAAGAAGCATTTTGGTGATTGTTGTTTGCTTAACCTTCACAGGGGGTTCAAGAGGCGGCCTTCTGCTCTTCCCCTGTTAAGCGGATCCTTCTATGCATGCTAGTGTGTATGGTTCTCTGCTACCTGTTTATAAGATATGAGAAAAGTATTAAGTGCGTGATATAGTATTTCATGGGAAACAGGCTTTAAGATTCCCTTTTGTTTATACACCTTTCTTTAGCGCAAACGCTATCATTGCTGACCTAGTTGCATGGACGTTTACTCATTCCTCGCAAATAGGACGGGGAAATTGTTGTTTTGTTTTACCGGTACGGAAAGCCAAAATAGTTAACCTTAGGAGGGATATTGTACGAACCACTACTTACCAGTATTGTTTTGCTTTTCAGATCTCCCTCCCTGCTGATCCCTTCCCTTTCCTTCCCCTGCTTGATCATCCCAGTCACCTGCGCTATTATAGCACTCAGAGTTGGGACTGTTGAGAGGTGGACCCCTTTTTGGCATCGAACTGTTCCCAAGGAATCATCGAGCTGACAAGACGTGATAATAGTAGATGATAGAATGTCATGTTCCTAGGAGGTTGTTCAGGATGTTGCAAAGTTGATAGGGCAATAACATGTTGAAAGGAGTCCATTTGGGAGGATTGATGGGAGAGGGGATAATGAAGACGGCTGTGTTGTGGTATCAGTGAAGAATTGGCTGATGGTGTGGCTGATGGTGTTGCATTTGCCAACTGATGGAGGGATTGCGGGGTTTGGGAGTGGACAAATGCAGCGCTGGATGTCCTCAATAGGTGCTTTGTTTTGGTTGAATGCTTTGTTGATGGTGCTGTTCTAGGAGGTGGCTTTGATTGCAATGCTGAGGCATCTGTGGACACAGGGTATTAAGTTAGGCAAGTTTGTACGGAGGATTGGTGCATCTCTATTCTGTTTCTTGTCTGTGTATGGCACACTTTTTATGCATGTGTTCTTGGGTGTACTTCGGTGCTGAATGTTTAGGTTTAAAAGAATATGTTTCGTTGTTGAATTCAATATGACTTTTCAGAGCAATTTTGAAGGTATTGTTGACGGCGTTGACATCTGAGGAGGGCTGAAGGGGGTTTTTAGGCTGATGAGTGATTACTGGATGGGGCCGATAGGTGAGAAAGTAGTGTTTTGCATTTCTTGTTACTTGGTTTTGTGTGAAGGATTGAAAAGGTTATAGAAAAGTGATCTGTTTGGTTCAGAGATACTAGGGGGCAGATCTACAAGGCCCTTGCGCCACTTTTGCGTCATTTTTAACATGGGAAAAGTGACGCAAAAGTGGCGCAAGGGCCTTGTAAATCTACCCCTAGGACTTTAGTGTGCTAAGCTGTAATATCTTTGGTGTGGCTGTGTGAGTGTGCCTGTGTCAGACTTGTGGATGACAACAAATCCTTCACCTGTTTTGTCAGTGCACTATATGTGTTGGATGCTGCGGACAGAGGGGAAGACGATGTGGGTGAGAGCCCTGTTTCGATGATGAAGAGGGTATCACGGTTGTGTTGTGGGATCAAGTCGAATATGCCTAGAGTGCGTGGGACAGCAAACTGAGCTTTGATGAGCATGAGTTGAGTGAAGTGATGCACCCCATCTTAGAACTATTAGGAACTATCATTTGGACTCATGAGTTTACTTCAGCACTATATAAAAATGTAAGTCCGTTTTTATATAGCGCAGCTACTCACCCTTACGGGTCTCAAGGCGCTGGGGGCCGTAGTGGAAATTAAGTGAGCTATTGCCCAGAGTCACATGGTGCTGAGCTGAGCTGCCGCCGGTTATCGAACCGTGAACCCTGCGCTCCGAAGTCAGCTGCCCTGGCCGCTGCACCACACCTCTCCACTATCATTTTCAAGGAGTTCAATGTCTGCTACTCAGTAAATTAGTTTTTCATCTATATACATATTTAAAGCTTCATGTGCACAGGTGTGATTCTTCAATAAACTGTACTTAAGATAAATTAAATAACTTTCGCTGACCAACTGTCTGAGAAATAACCGTGAGACGAAGCTGAGGGTGCATTAGAAGGGAGGCGTATTGATAACATATGAGCATATGGCTGTTGGGAAAAATAGGTTCTCTCTTTCACCCAAGTGGACCACTTTCATCGGGTGAAAGAACCTCATGCAGCTCTAGTTCACTCATTCCATGTTCAAGGAAGCACACACAGTGAACTGTAGGCCTGTCCCAAACTCTGAGAGGCCGTGACCGATGGGCAGAGCTGGCACAGTTCATTGAGGTGCTGCACTTCTTCCCTCTATTGCCAAAGATGGTGACATCCTCTGCCTGGCTTCAGAGCACGTATACAGCCTTCCAGGAAGACAAGAGCTGTGTAGAGCCCCGTAGGACTGGAGAAAGAAGAACCCACCTCTGCTGTTTTCCTGGCAGTGCCAGGTAGCATTCTTCTGGCTCCTAGCCACCAGGATATGGCTGTTGCTAAACAACAAGAGTAGACAATACTAATGATAAAAGTTGGGTGCAGTATCTGTGTCTGCAGAGATTTTTCACCTTAATATTGCCACCAGGTTATTTGGAATCCTTCATCCCCTGGGTGCAGGAGAGGAGGACGAATGTGATAATCATTGCTACCACCTACTTATCCTTCTTCGATTGGAATGCTGTGAGAGCACATTGGCTACTATGCAATTCCACTGGGCACGTCTGGTTGCACAGCCATGCATTAATGCATGTATTAAGGCCTCAATCGACTTCTGAGCTTGAGTCACAGGTGAGGGAGTCTAGAAAGCATAATTGTTTGACTCGAAGGCCAGGAATCCTACATTGTCCTGTTGCTACTTTCCAGTTTCTTCTCAACTTCCCTACAATACCTCTATAAGTGTGTTGTGACAGCTGCAGCTGATGGCCTGTACATATTCTATTCTGATGAATGTGATTGGCTGTCCCTTTCTCAATACTCAATATTCCAATAAATGTTCCGATGATCAATTATATTTCCCAGTTGCTCTTGCATCTATTTTCAGAGGATTTTGCTGAACTGCAAATATTTTAGGGTCTTGGAAGTAAAATGGCAAACAAATGTATTTAGAACAATTATTACTAATGATTGCCCCTCACATGACAGCATCAAAGGCTATGACGGGACCTTGATTCAACGTCGATACGGGTAATTTAGAAATTCAAGGAGCGTCTTGATAGGGCTGGTTCATGGTGGCATGGCATGGCATGGCATTGCACTAATTGGCAATGAATGTGCTGGAGTAACTGGTAAATCAGGGAAATACCTTTGTTTCTTGAGAAAACATTTAATTCAAATATTCCACCGCCTAGAAAACTCTGCTAGTTTTTTAAACGTTTCCAGGCGCGTTACTCAAACATTTTATTTTTGCAAACATAACACATTTCAGCGTGTTGCCGCATTGGTTTCACATTGTCATCTCAAAGACACAGCCCCAGTCCCCGACAATGGCCTCGACTTTCCCTTTTTCCCTTCTGACTGTCACAGTCGCTCACTCCAGGCCCCATCAGATGGGTCTCACCTGTCACTGTCTATTACTTACTTACCAAACACATCATACCTTTGACACGTTGTCAGATTTTATCCCCCCCAAAATAAGGGAATTCTCATGTCATGGCACCAGAGGGTGATCCCTTTTTCTGGCGCCGGGGGCTGCCACCTCGGTACTTGGTCGCAGTGACAGGGAAATAGGGGTTGGTGTATTTGAGACCCTGCTCCCCCGCACGCCCACCCCCAACCAAAAAAAAGCGCCGATACTGCTCTTGGGCAAAATGCTCACAACTCCCCGTGCTTTAAAATATTGCAACTTCTACCAATGACAAAGTTTGGAGGACAACACTCTGTTCAAAGCCGATGAGTACTTGTATTTATTTGAGTTGCAGCTGAGTTGTGGAAGGCATGTTTTATAATAAACGGATTTATTTTTAAAAAAAAGTTTGCATGGTGCAGTTTCAGGTTTGGTTTTACATATAACAGACTGTTCCCTTCCTTCCTCTCCCTGTACATATTATCTACGCCACGAGAGGCGTGGATGGCACCTTTATTCCACTGCTTACTGAGGAAAGGGTAATTGCACAAGAGCTGCAAAGTGTCCGTTGTGACTCACTTGTAAGCCATAGTGCAATATTATACTGTTTATGCATGTATTTACCTAATAATCCAGATTGCTGCAAACTTCACAAACTATGGGGGTACTTGGAAATACTGTGCATTTATTTAATACACGTATAGAACGCGACACCCAGCAGAACAGCTTCAGGGTGCAGGGAACATCGTGGTACTAAGAAAACAAAGTACTGTAAACCAATCCTATACCACAACCATGTATTGTTTCCCTGAAATGTTTCCACCCTCACAACAGGCCCACCCCCTCGGTAATAAATTCCCCTTAATGTCGGATTACATACGTATCCCGCAGTTGGGCAATTTTGCACCAATGCTGATGCAATTTATTATCGTCATTTCCACTGACTGATAAGAAAATGAAATTTGCACCAACATGTATGTTTTTTAACCTGTCAATCTGTAAAAACATGTTTGCACTCTGGGAGCTGATTCGGCCCTCATTTGAGGGATTTTGCGTGGGGCAGCGCAGCGCAGCGCAGCAAGTCAGCTTGCTCCTCTGCCCTACGCCAAAGTGAAAGAGCAGGAATGCACCATATTTATACAATATGGTGCATTCCTGTCCTTTCCCCCTGCGCTGGCGTCGTTTAGGCAGCCTAGTGCCAAAGCAGGCACCTTTGCACCATGGTGCAAGGGTGCCTGTGTTGTCAGTAGGATAGGTTTTGTGCTGGAAGGGGCACCTTCCTGCACAGAAACAATAATAAGAGGCATTTTCCTCTTTCTATGTGTGCTGCAGAATACAGCACACATAGAAAGAGGAAAAAATGAGGAGAAATAAAGTTATTTTTCTTGGTTCCGCCTCACCTCGGGAGACATAAAGTTTTGGCCCTCCCAAGGTTTATGTGCTCTTGTAAATCTGGGGACGTGTCAAAATCCATGGCTGTTTCGTGGGAAAACCCATTGCAACACCCATGGAATGCCTCCCGAGCGCAGAGTAAGGCAACGCAGTGATTTGCGCTGCCTTGTCTTACTGAAGATTTATGAGGCCACTCAAAGCCATGCAGGGTTATTTTGCGTGGCTTCATAAGTCAGATTGAGAGCCCTGCGCCACGCATGTACCACTTCGCGTGGTGCAAAAGTGATGCAGGGCTCTCATAAATAAGCCCCTAAATGTTGCGCATAGCAATAGACACTCATTGGTGGAATATCTTAGGTGTTATTGCTCAGGAATACAATATTGGGTGTGATTTTGTATGAGAAAAGCAGGAGCCATGTGAAACTTTTTCCAGTGCACAATGCTGTTAAAACCCCTTGTCACTGGCCTTCATAACATGTATAAATGTTAAGAAATAATTGGCAAAGCCAACAGGTATGGCTTCCATGTACTAATTCATGGAAACACAGGCATGTACAAATTAGTTTTCACGCATTTTAGCACATTAAAACCGGATCGTTCGTACTAACCAATACCTTTTTTTCAGGCGAGTATGTTCTTTAGTGTTGGCAATCCTTATTCCGTTTTGGTGGTAATCAATGCAGTAATTTGTGATTTTTTCCAATGTGGCTTAGGCGTGTCTACTCTACAGATATTGCAAAATTCCAAATGAGCATGTTCTGCAAACCTGCTTTCAATATTTTCTAATATCACATATTTTATATTTTGAATAATGCTACCATGGTGATAAGATGTTTTTAATTTATTATTTTATTCTACTTTAGTTTGACTTTCAAATGAAAATATTGCTCATAAGGTCGAGCCTGAGTCAGCGCGCATGCGCTGCAAAGTGAGACTGCTGTAGTGGAGTATGGAGGAGAAGCCCCGCCCACTCTCCGCCCATGTTTGTCATTGGCTTGTGTCAGTGTCCTTCCTAAATGCTGGCTTCTAATTCCTTAATAGGCTTGTTAGTCCCTCCTTAGTACTGCCTTGTCTTCCTTTGCAACCTCCCATGGCTACTGGCCCCTTTACTTTGGTTGTTCCACGGTACATGTTATTTAGTCTTTTAAGCACTTCACTATTTTCTTTATTGAGCTTCTCTTACTGCAGGTACGACGTGCTCTGCTTACATTCAGCTCGTAATGCGTGCTTTTTGTTTCTAAGCTGCCGGGACAATGGCGGCCGCTTCTTTGGAATGCAATAGGTCTCGCATTGAAATGTGAGACCTATTGCATTGCAAATATTTTAATTCTTAGAAGCTGTTAAGAGCTCTAAACACGTTACTCTTCATTAGCATTGCGCAAGCTTCATCTTTAACCATGGCGGCTGCTTCGAGAGGCCGAACGCCTACATGTTACATTTTAGTTGGAAGTCCTTAAACGCATTTGTCCTGCAAGGCAATTCATTTTTGTTCTCAACATGCTGTAGAAATAATGGGACTCAGGCGTTTTTTTTTGGTTTGTTGCCCGGCTTTTTAAACCCGCCTTTCTTTGGTATGACTTTCGAAGCGTCATTAAAAGCTATATGCAAGCCCACACGTACCAGAATCCACTTTCACCTAGCGTCCTGACTCACAGCCTGCTCTCTAGGTTTGTCTCACAAATGGCGTTCGCTGAAGCACTGCGGTCAAATAAGCATGGGTAAGTGGAAAAAACCTGTGTAAGTTGTATGTTCGCTTTATGCCGCATGCAGTTGAGCTCATATGCACTCTGAGTTATATTCAGGGATCACGCCCCTGGCGCGCGTTTTCTTTCCCTCCACTTTTCTGTTTTATTTGTGGGCCTCCCCACTTGACACTGAAATATTCAGTCACTGAGTTGTTCACTACGAAGACCCAGTCCCATTGGCACCCCTCTGTCGTGCAAAAAGGGATAAGCCCATCCCATTATCTTGACAAAGAAAGATTTGGTGCAAGAGAAAAAGTTAGAAGTTTTCTTTGTGGAAGGAAGCCTGTTCATGGCACGATGAAATCCGATAAAGTACCTTTGACAATCTTGTTAGAATGGGAAGTGAAACCCATTCCTGTGATTGCATTCGTAATTGTGCATTATCATTTCAAAACACTGATACTACCATCGAGGAAGGCTGTGGTGGGGTACCTGGACACCCTCCCTCCCCCTTTCTCAAAACTGTGAGGAGGCGATGACGCTTTCATCTGTTGTGTGAGTTTCTTTTGTAGTGTGCAGCCCAGACCTGCTTCGAGTGGATGTGTCCTGAATATGAAAAGGGTGCCCCTGGGGGGCCAAGGGGACGGCGCTGCTTCTCACAGAGATGAAAGCAAACCCTTTCTCTGAACAGACATGCAGGAAATACATGTTTTGGGGCAGAGAAGGCTGGCAATGAGGTCCCACCTCTTGTCACTCATCACCCCGCAGTGACTCCAGCTTTGCCCGGAGCGACCCAGTACTGTTGCTAAGTGTCAGGCTAGCCTCAGGCCCTATGTTAATTATTTTATTTTTTATAATGGATATGGTCTAATGTTACTTTCGACCCTCCCCTCGGCAACCACAGTAAGCTTTTATAGCACAAATCCTCTTCCAATTTCTATAGAATATTAAGCCTCACCCTTGCAACACAGCCTCCTCCATCCCTTCTTCCTCATATTTCTCATTTTCAACGTTTTTTTCTACCTTTAGCTGTTCCTCCTTTCTCTCGATCTCTCCTTTAAATAAATACTGTTATCTCCTCCCAGCATTCACAAAACACACCCTGTCTTATTGCACTCTTCATCTCCTTTGACTTCGCCCTTCCTTCCATGCAATCCCTCCCTGCTCTCACCCTTCCATCCATGCACTCCCTCCCTGCTCTCTCCCTTACATCCATGCACTCCCTCCCTGCTCTCTCCCTTCCATCCATGCACTCCCTCACTGCTCTCTACTCGTTGTCCCTTTCTGCTCCTCATTCCCCCTTGGCGAGAGATGTACACAATAAATGCCACTGGCGAAGGATGCTTTATTGGGACAAGTATGTAGTAAGTAATTCGTCTCGATCCATTACAATGATAACAACTCTGCTCCACTAATACATCTTAAAAAACTGACCCCTCCCACCCTTAATCCCCCCCACACACATGACATCACGTTCCCAAATTGTATATGGTTATCTTCAGGCTCAGCCTCACCTCTACATCCCTGTAATCTTTACCCCCTCCTTTTTTTCTGTCCTCTTTTCTTCTCAATTTCTTTTTCCATCCCACGCCATTCACACTTGGGTTCCCCTCCCCCTCCAGCCTTCCTTGACCACTCTCCTTCACCAGCTACCTTTAACCGATCTGAGTCCTTAATATCCCCTCTCTGTGTTTTTCTTTAATATCTACTCCCTCCATTCATTTTCTCTTCTCTTTTACCCTCCACCGATTCCCCAGCCCCTCCATTCACGTGCTAACCCTTTCCTTCCTCCTTTCCTTCCTTCTCCTCTCTTTCTGATCGTTTCTATCTCTCTGCCTAGTCTTTTCTTGCGAATCTCAACCCTCCTCCCCATCTCGCTATTATCCCTGCCCTCCCTCCCACCCACTCCAGTCTCCTGGCTGTGGTCTTTGCTATTGCGTCAAGTCCGCAACACCCCAGGAGCAGGTAAGCTTTATTTATAGCATATCAGGTCCCTGCCCGTCCAAGCATATCCTCGTGCTCCTCAGATGCGCTGTGTCATCTAGACATCAACAAGTCTTTACTGCAGGTGTAAATCCTATATATTCATTTTGTTCTAGAACCTCTCCTGTGCCTCAAGAGGAAACCCAGCCATGTATTTGTGATAAAATCTTCCATTGGAAATCTCTGCACTGCTCTGTATTTTGCTCATCTCTTTGTGGGGTTGGGTGCAGTGGAAGGTAAGCAAGTATTGTTCCCTTGTTGGGTTTGTGTAAAAATTGCATTACAGGCGTAATTCCACAGCCAACAGGAAATCTCCCAAAGCACTTGCCATGCAGTTTTGTCTGTGTCAAAATGAAGTAATAAATGCATTGTTTAGTGAAGGATTGTGCTCAATAGTGTCATTTATACATTCCAAAGTGCAGCCTCAGGAGAAGGGTGAAAGGATCAAAATACGAGGGAAAAAAAATGAAATAAAGCAAAGCAGAGTGGTCGCAAAGTGGCCAAATTAGATTTATTCACAATCACGCACATTAGCACCACTTTACAGACTTTGCCATAGCGCCGACTTTGCCAGTGAAGCACTACTTTTATTTTCTCGTAATTCTTTGAACAACATTTATTTCCACAGGTGGGGAGGTGCACCATTCCTGGAGGTACTACAATACCTGGTTGATGCATAGAATGGAAACGTTTGATGTGTCCTTATCAGCTGTTTTCCTGATTTTAATTTATAATATGTGTACAGCGGCTCTGTGTACAGGGATGTGGTCTTTTTAAACCATACTGCTTACGTTTTGTGTGATATAATGTGCTGCATCGCTAAATACTTATAAGGTCCCAAAGGCGAGACCAATTGCATTGCAAATGCTTGTTTTTCTTTGTGGATGGCACAATGTATTCTCAGTTTTAAAATGTACCCCGTATTATTCAAATTCCATTTAGAAATATATTACTTTTCGTAGGGGTAGAGTGATGACTGTATCTAAAGATCATGGCCATGTTTTGTTAAATGTGCAATTTGTGGGGTGTGGTTCTTCGTGGCCTCTCAGCTGGCTTCAGGGAATGTCAGCTCAAACAGTTTCTTATTACAGCAAAATGTTTACAGCAAATGTTTACCCTTAGGCGTGTGTAGGGAGCTGTCTCAGAATCAACTATGTGTCCAAAACAAAAAATTGTAGCCTTAAATTGATTGCCCTCTTGGACAAAAATGTCTAATAACAATACCCCTTCCTGTAACTCTATAGGTGTACTGCTGTGCACTAGATAGATAGATAGATAGATAGATAGATAGATAGATGGATGTAACTCCTCAGTGAATTGGAATTAAGGGTGTGTAAAAGTCACATTGTTACCTTTAGCGTAATTACATGAAATCTGCCAAAAATTATAAAATATTAAATGTAATTATGCGAATGCATCTCCTTGCCTCTCGTGCAAATGAAGACCCAAATATGCATCTCACTATAAAAAGCAGAACATTTCAAGGCATGCATGCATCCGTTTTGATCAGTAAGTGGCACTCTGATTCTAGCCTGCTCTATTCTAGCTGTGTTTCCAAGCCCATCCAAGCCGCACCAACCCAATCCAGCCCATTCCTGCCCATCTCACCAATTGTTCAGCAATCCATTCTCTTTGTTGTCTTCTTTCCACGCTCCTGAAGTTTTATTTTTCATTTTTGCACGCTCTTTGTCTGTTTTTCTTCGTTTTGTTACTATCTACCCCCACAGCTATGGCACATGTCAACACGACAGGAGGCATGCTTCAGAAGAGCAAGGCACAAGCAAGTTACCCTGCAGGATATATTTTCAGAGAACGAGGTGGGAGCACTTGTTTTTAGGTGCAGTGGCCCCTCCCCCTCATATCATTAGCAGCCGGTGTAACATGGACCAAGAGGCCAGTGTCATTTCCCATGAGCAGGTCCTGCTTGTGATTTAGGTGGTGAATGATGCTAGTCTAAGTCACAGGACTTAGTCTGTCCATAATCACACCTAAACCTAGCCCAGGCCCTGATGCTTTAGATCTTTCGTAACACTCACTTGCTTCCTAACTCATGAATTATATATTTGCTGGGCTGTAATGGAATACCCACACATAAAATATCACATAGGTTCAGAACACTGACTAAAAACATTCTTAAACTTGAGATGAACAACCCATGCTTAAAGGTATAACATTGAGCTTAAACCATTTATTCATTTTGATTTCACGAAAAGAAACGTTGACATGTTCAAGTAAAAGGCACCTATAATTCAGCGCTTGTTAGAGCTATGGGGACAGTGTAGTTTGAATCAAACATATCATGCAGCAAAATTAAGGGCATATATATTAGGAATCTACAGTGGATCACATTATAGAAATCAGGAAAAGGGGATTTGATCAAATGCAAATTTCAAGGTTAGGCTATTCTGTTACGGAGATGCTGAGCGGACAAATAAACCCAATGATTCCAATTGGTCTACTATCTCAAAAACCTGGGTCGGTGACCGCCAGTACATTTTGGGATGATGCTTGGAGGTGGTAAATAAGGCCAAAGATGGTCTGGATGCAAGTCTGATCCTATTTCCTGTATCTCTACTACTACTACTGCTACAGTGAAGGATGGGTTTAGGCAATGTATCATACCTAAGGAAAGAATTAAAGAACCAGAAGTACTTGAAACATTTTGTAATCTTGGCACTGTTTATTGCTATCAAGTTTTCAAGTTTATTTATTTTTGCACAGGTACTAAAAACCATTGCAGTACAATAAAACAATCAATAAAACCTTTAATACACACAGATAAAACCATTAATACACACAGTAAAGTGCAGTGCAACACATAAATATCTGGTGGTAGCACCTAACAGATGTCAAGCGAGTAAAATTTAGTGCATCTTAGAACGCTCTTTTTGTATTGCTACGGTATGATGAAAAGGAGCAGCATTGTCAAATTATGGTCCAGTTTCTTCGCACTCAGCCTGATGCTTGCAATGAAGTACAGTACAACGAATACATGCTTGAAAGTAAAACCTAGCAGCCATGGGGCAGCCAGAATATGACACATTGTGACAAGTTTTGTTGTTACAGCAAGGTTAATTTAAAAAGAGCAACATTTTCACTTAAAACCATCTTGGCATGAGGGCCTAGTGCCAAGTTCTTGCCTATGTCACTACTCAGTTTACTCCCGGTGCATCTTCAACTGGTAGCCTGGCCACCTCTGCAGTCTGAAGCTTGTGGCATTTTCTGTTCGACTAACATATGAAATTTTGCCAGTCTACAATTCAATTGAGTGGCCCCCGGATCAAAGCATACCAGCACCACTTGCCTCCTAGAGCGAATTCCCTTCTGTTTGAAGGGAGCCTTTAGCAGCTGTATCCGTTCTTGCAGTAGCTCCTTGCAGGTGCAGATTAAATGCAGAATATCTCCTATCCCTGTATCACACAAGCTGCAAGAAGTTTGGGTCAATGTCCTCTGCCAGGGTGGAAGGTTCTGGACACACGGGAGAAGGCCCAGACGATACCTAAGGAATTTCATTTTTAGTAATTTAGGATAGCCCTGATTAAAATATTTTTGAGGTGCAAGCGTTTTATAAGTATTTAGGGTCATCCAGGCATGAGATCTGGCTGAGAAGGTAGCCTTGTCCTCCACCAGTGAGAGTCGTTTTATGGTCTTCCACACCAGTTTCTTGAAGGTTAAATGATGGAACTGTGTATTCCAGAGGTCGGATAGCCCGACAATTTCCAGAGATTCCTGTAGGTAGCTTCTTGCGGTAGAGGTATCCCTCTGCTGGAGTTCTTGCCATAGAAGTTGGTTTAAGGTGTTTGAGGTGGAGGATCTGATCTTGTTCCAGCAGATGATGTAAGCGCCATTCCTGGACAGAGATTGTTTTAGTAAGCTGAACTCCAGCCTTATTAGAGCGGGCGAGGAGTAGCTTGGGAGACTGAACATGATTCTGTATGCTTTGACTAAGGTACTGTCCAGCAGTTTCACGTCTCTGTCCCGCATTGCTTCACTGCCATAGGTTATCGAGGGAGTAGTTTGGCCTGTGCTGCCTTCAGGAGGGGACTTAGTGTAGGCCCCATCAATTTTGATGCAAGGTTTTTGATTGTTATTGCTATGACCACCCATTTCCTTCTAATTTCTTCTTTCTGATGAGCGAAGGATCCTTCCTTATCAATGATGACACCTAGGTATTTGTACTAGGTTGCTGGTTCTATTTGTATGCCGCCCAGTTGCCATCTCCTCTGCCGACACCGTTTATTGTTAATGGTCATTGTCCTTGCTTTCCTGAAGTTAATTTTTAGGTTGTTCTCTGTAACGTAATTCTGCAGTTCATTGAGAAGATGCTGCAAGCCAACCTGGGTGTGACTAAGCAGGACTATGTCATCGGCATACATGAGATTGGTCAATATTTTGCCTCCTAGCCTGGGCGCATGGGAATTGCAGATGTTAAGAGCTTGCGGGTGGTCTGCCGTAAATAGATTGAACAGGGTGGTCGCTAGCACGCAGCCCTGCTTCAGGCCTTTGGTTGTGGGCACTCTTCTGTTTATTGCTATGGTCATTATGGGAAGGATTCACACAAGAGGCAGCAGATCAGGGTAGAAGGTTCCAGGTCTTTCCAGATATTTCAACTATTCAATTATTGGGACTGTATATGTGGTTTTCTGAGGGTAAATCTCAATTAGTGGAGGCTAGTGGTTTAATGAGATGTGCAATGTCCCTGTGTTCCCTTCCATTAGAATAGGTGTGATTAAGTAAAAGTTGAATCTAAGCAGCGCAATGATAGGTGGTAGATGTGGCATGTGCTATATTGGCAAGTATCGTAAGAGTGTTAGGTCACAAGGTATCAGCTGAGGCATGAGCTGAGGTGTTGCTGTTCAGGACTGCTTTGGGTGTTGCTTGGCATTGCTCTTGTGCAGTTTACACACTCTGGTGTGGGTATGGAATTATCAAAGCCCATGCTCCTGAAAATGAACTTGAAGACTGTCAACTATTTTAACATGTATTCAGCGACCCCCATGTTGCAAGCAGGATGTGAGTGAGTTAAACACAGGACTTGTGTTCTAGTCTTGTTTAGACTGGTCCAAATCAACCAGGACTAAGGGGAGTCACCAGTCATTGCAATTGTTTCTAGAGTTGGAGTGTAGAAATGGAAAATATGGGATATAAAATACGATGTGAAACATATCATTATTTAGCCGAAATTTTGAATGTTCTGTTGCAAAAAATACTTTTCTCGGAACAGACAAAAATAATAAATGATTAAAAATAGAATGAAGATATAAAAGACTAAGGCATTGATTATTAGTCAGGCAGAGCAAAATTACTAGATGGAATTCCACTCTGCATTATCATGACTGGCCAGGTGTTCCAACAACCAGTCTTCCTTGGTGCTGGAACACTGGACCTGATGTTAACAGCCACTAATTTCCTCCATTAACATTGCATGAGGGTTTGGCTGCAAAAGCGACCATGTCTCGCTCCCTGGTCCCTGACAAACCTTTTCTTTGGCAAGTGGGAAACATGCTTCTCTCCTCCCTGAAAAACTGTTCTTCCTTACCCCTGCCTAATTCACTCAGGCCCTCACGCTCGCCCCATAGGGAAGCAATTGCGAGGAGTGTTAAACCCCTCGGAAAGGGGAATAACATCAGGCGGGTCCTCCGCTAAGGCAGAGGAGAGTCGCCCCACTGCCTTTCAGCACAGCAAAAAAGGAAAAATAAAATTATAAGAACGAGGTGTTATTATCATTTTCTTTTTCTCTGCTGGGGCAGTTTTGTGGGGCGGGGCATTCATTCGCACTTTGCATGTTCTCCACCGAGGCTGCATTACAGCCTGGGTGGAGAGCATGCCCAGGCTTCCATTCCCCATCTGAGCACCGAACCTAGGAATTGCAGTGTTGAGATTGGCTCAGGGGAGCCTGGGTGCTTACCAATTACAACGCTGCTTAGGGGAGCCTATCCTGCTTCCTGTTCCAACAGAAGCCAGGAAGAGGACGAAAGAGAGGCGGCGGCCGGCCAGCCAGCAGGTAAGTGAGTCTAGCTTGTAATAGGCCGACAACCGAGCAAGGATATCAGTGAGCAATGGTAATTTCAGATGCTGGAAAATTCTCCATGGAATTCTGCCTAACTTGTAATCAGGGTTCACGTAGTATCTGTGGCATAAAGTGGTATCTGTAGTAGGGAGACTGATATCCTTGTCATAAAGACTAAAGAATGATATCTGTGACGTCAGGACTGTTGAGTAAATGAACAGGATGGCTATGGACGTGCTCATTTTGTGTTTCATCTCATTTCACAATTTCTCTTTTAGTCTGTCCGTGAATTATCCTTCTTTCAGTGAACATACTACTGGCTTCACATTTTGACGTTGTTGGTCCCTTCGAAATGCACAGAAATCGATTTCTCAAAATTTAAAGCTCCTCCTCAAGATTTCCAAAATGCAGGTAGCCGAAGATAAATTAAAACTAAAAAATTCAAAGCTAGAGTACATAATTTGCCAAGTTTTGATCGAATTAAGACTTTCAAATCGTGCAGTTATACAGAATGACATTACAACGATATATACTTCAAAAGAAAACTTTGAGTTGAATTGCACAGATCGAGTATGCTTTCAAAGAGGGAACGTAAAAATACAAACAAGTTTGATTTATGAAAACACTTTAAGGAAATAACATTTACTTGTTCCAACAATTGATCTTTGGTACTCTAAAAAATGAAGAAATGCTAAGTTTCTCTTTTTGTTTAGGCACCATTGAGTGAAAAGCCCATGGCCAGACTGACGTAGATTCATCGTTCAATATTGCTGAATGCATTTTAATATTCTCGTTTATTTCTAAACTTCTAGAAAACTAAACAAAACTTATCAGGCTTTCAAGTTGTGCTGTTAACAATTGCGTCCTTTTCTCACTCGAATACCTTAATAAATGAATCATTCGAAGTCTCAACCACTGATTGTCACCTTTCACACTGTCACATGGCCGAGATGGGCATTGTCGTCTTCCCTATGTTAGCATGAGCGCGTTGCTGACTGTCCGCTGCTTTGCGCACGTTACTACACGTATTTATTTTGCTTGTGCCACACTGAAGCTTTCACATAGAGAATGCTGTTGTTTTTGCACTTTGCTCGTTCCTGGGATTTAGTCTGAACATTGTGAACAAGGTCGAACAACAATGCCCCTTGTTATTCTGTTCTGCTCAGGCCCTAGCACCGAGACAAAACATGCAGATGAAGCTGTTGTCTGGGAACACGTACTTTGGTCATATGAGGGTACATGGATAGGTAACACGGACACTTGGAGAGGAGCCTTTCCAGGGAGAAGAGCGTGACAGCACCTTCTGATGTAGATCTACCACCTGTAGACTGAGGTACGGGGTCTGCTAATAGCACCCAGAGGCCTGCTAATATATAATCATCTTGCTTTTATAAAAGGGGAGGGAGGTTAGGCTCCCCGGTCGTAAATCATGACAGCTCCTTTTAGGATTTACGGACTACTTGCTATGCTGACTGTATTTGTGTTCGGCATTTTTCTACTGGTTGTGGCAGGTATACTGCATACTAGAGCACGTTAGTTAAAATAAACACTTTAAACTTTTGTGTCTCTGTCAGATCTTACTGTGGACGAGTACAAGAGCGTGAGTGAAAGGGCGTGTCTTGCAACCGCGATTCCGGAGAGAATCTGGAGTGTTATGTTCTGGGGTGTCTAACCACTTGTTCCTCTGTGAGTGAGTAGGAGGGCACGTGAGACACTATAGCTAGTCGGACCCGGGCTCATGGGTACTAAGGTGGTAGGATAACTCAGTCCCTGCCTAATAAGGTTCCATAAGCCCAAGCATAGTTCTGTGAGTACGCAGAATCCCTGCAACAACACATGGGAGTGAGACCCAGAAGCAAAACCATAACCAAACTTTGCACAACACATGCAATGCTCATGACCTCACTCTTGATGTAACAGATGCAATTACAAATGTCATAAATTACAGGTCAGATTCAACTGTACATTACCATTAACACTACCAATGAGACAACTATGAATATAGTATTATTTTTTGGTTTGAGTATATGCTGATATTTAATGATGAGCTTTTAGTTATTGTTACTTATTGGTATAAATATTTTGAAGTCCTGAGCATTGGATTTGGTATGTTATGGTTTATATGGATGTTGTTTGAGCTATGGACTGAGGAGCTTTCCATACCTGCCAGTTTCTGGGTTTTACGGTTTTATTTCATTACCATAACTGTACTTTAACTATGTTTTAACTTGAATTTCAGGGGGATGTGTCCAACATGGCACCCGTGTAGGAGTCTTCTCATTGAGCTCTGCAGCACCTGACAGTTCGTGAGTGACCTGGGGGTTCCCTTGCCAGTGTAAACGGCTTTCTGAGCGGTGGAGACCCTAGTTATTGCAGTTCACCCATCGGAGCCGCATTACAGGAGGGAAAAGCTCTCCTATAGCAAAGTGGGAGGCAGTGTGACAGTTCCTGACTGCAAAATGGTGGCCGCCACATGCTAAAATGACAGAAACCATCAGTGCGACGGCAGGCTGGAGAAGCCCTGTTACCGGCGGCGGGTGCGTGATCGCCCTTATGCACCCCCGCCTACTACAAGAAGCTGCCCACGACCCAAATCAAAACCCCAGGGAGGCCGCCACCAGCTCTGCGGTGCCCATGGGCAGAGTAGATCTGTCTGGGATGCCCTGCCACCGCGGACCGACGCGAGTGGACTAGCCTACCCGTGAGCAGCCGTGTCCTCACTGATTGGCAGGGAGGCTGTGTTCTGGGGGGGGGTGGCTCCCTTGTTGCCTGTTGGCGTTGTGACCCCCACTATGCAGCTTGAAATTAGAGCAGCTCCCGACTGGTTTGCATGATGGTGGCCCCCGTGGACTGTGACTGCTGAGAGACAGTGGAGCAGTGACGGACCTGAATGCCAGTGACCTAAGGTGGGTACATAGTTGGTGCTTCCACACCCTGTATTCCCTGGAGGAGACCTGTGCTGGCCCGAGAACCACAGCTTCACCTATGGCAGGACAGGTACTGTGCGCAGGTGGCATGGGAACGGCAGTTAGACCACACTGCCCCTGGCTCCTGCTGCAGTGATTTTTGCATGGGTGAAATTGGAGGCCCTGCTCGATCCCAGACGTAGCGAATGGCAATGAATGGATGCGGAGGGCATGCCACGGCCCCACCGACCACCTCTGGAGAGGCGTTGAGTGCCCTTGCAGCCAGCTGTGAGGGGAGGGGAGGCACAGTGAAGTATACCAAGTCCCAGTGCAGAGCAGACCAGCTGACCCCAACTCAATTGAAGAGCTGTGGCATTTGCACTAAATTGATGGTGAGTGTGCAGTGTATCTTCCAGCTACACAAGAGCATCTGCCCTGGTGGCTGGGGTGTTCACACAGCGACCCCCTACGTGAGCAGCTTTCCTAGGCCCGGGGTGCCAAGGGGCCATTGATGACTGAGACACTGAGTGTCCTTCTTGAAGAGCGCCCCTGCCTTGCGTATGGATATACAGCTGTTGTGGTGACTCATCGGGACAAGAAAGATGCTACAATTAAGGACATGTTTTCTAAGTCTGCCACTAGGCGAGTGGATCAGGTCCAAGACCCCGTGTCCCCTTCGCGACCTCTCTTTGCTGTCTCTCAGGGAGGCCACACAGATGATGATGCCCCAGTTACACGCGGGTTTATGGAAACTCTTTTCCTCAAGTTGTGCAATGACATAGTGGCCCTTAAGCAAGAAGTAGCTCTGGATATCAAAGAGGTCCGAAGTGAGATTGGAGACATGGCGCAACGGATTAACATCTTGGAACAAAGTAGCGACACAAAGGAGGAAGAACTCCAGGTATATTACCGAGAGCTGACAGAGCTTACAGACCAGAATGTGGACCTCCAACTTCATCTGGAAGATTTGGAGAACAGGTCCTGCAGATCCAATACCTGAATCAAAGGAGTTCCACTGCAAGCAGACTCTGGCAAGCTGGAAGACAATGTCCTATGCCTCTTCCGCCACATAGTACCGGCACTCACCAACAAGGACATCATTCTGGACCTCACTCACAGAACGGGTCACCCCTCCAACACCCTGGGGGCCCTGCAGGACATATTGACCTGGCTACATCACTACCATCAGAAAGGAATGATCATGTCTGCAATAAGATACCAAGGGTCTGTCACCTTCGAAGAATTGAAAGTTTGAATTTACCAGCACCTCTCCCTCATCACTCGACAATGAAGCAGAGCACTGAAGCTGTCCACCACGTTCCTCAGGGAGAAAGGAGTCAAATATAAAGGGGGACATCCGTTCTGCCTTATTTTTGTCTGGAATGTGAGATGCATGAGGTGCGCAATCTTGAGTAAGCCTGAATGATCTTGGGGTTGGAACAGGTGAGAGACGGCCCTCCATCCTCACAACAGCAAGGGAGCCCGCCCTCGACTGCCCAGGTAGAGGGGCAGACCCAGCACAGAAGAAGAACAGCAAACTCTCAGCTGCCAAGAGTCGTAGGGAGATCTTAGCTTTGCTACAGCAACTGCATCAACGAGAACCCTCCTCTGATCATGCTCAAGACGGATATGACCAATATTGCTGTGCCTGCATTAGCTCCAAGCATGTTGATGAATGTCTACATTGTCTGATGCAGGATCCCCTCTCACCCTTTAGACTCCTACTTACAACCAAGTGAATCACCCCCTTAATGCTGCCTACCCAAAGCGTTCCCACTTTCTGGTGTGGTGGATCTCTAATTTCCTGCTGCTCCCCTTCTCATGTCTTCACGCCAGCGACATGTACCCTGACCACAGAATGCACTGGACACCGATGACCGGAGCAATTGTTTTCCCCAGTTTGGTTGTCTTCCCCCTTACCCTATGCTCAATGCTCACTCTAGTTTGTCACCTCCCACATAACACTACATGTTTTTTCAGGAGACGCTTTCATGTGGTGTTGCAGGAGTCTCGTTGCTAATGGCATACCCTTCACCCTGATGCTATGGTTAAGGTTTCGAGCCTCAATGTTCCAGCAAAACGGCTTGCATTTCTCTCTATGCTGAAAGACTCCTGCTGTGATGTGTGTCTCCTGCATCACTCATCTCCTTCAGCAGGATAGGTGTCATATGAAGTCCATGTGGTTTGACTGACAGTACTTCTCCTCCGGGCTGGGAAGGGAGCAGGAGTGATGATTCTATTGGTGATGCACTTCCAGGGCCAGGTGCTTCAGGTACATTCGGAGCTGGCTGGTAGATTCCTCTCCTTGTGAATTTCCCTCCACACCCTTGCTGTGGCCAACATCTACGTCCCCAATGAAAGGCAGGAAGACTTTATTCAACAAACAGTGGGGAGGGTGCTAACATCTCCTGATGCTTATATTTTAATCGTGGATGACTTCAACTTGATGCCATTTTGGATTCTTCGACTCACAGGACGGGCCAAACTGGGGCATTCACTACATAGGGAGTGCAGTGGCTGACAAATGTGGGATCACGGACATCTGGAGGTCCTGGAATCCCACAACATAAGACACATTTTTTTGACGTATGCCAGGATTGACTATTTCCTCACCACTCCTCACCTTAGATTGACAACTACACATACAGACATTGGAGTGGTGGGCCTGTCAGGCCATGCCACGATTTCCATTTCCCTACGCACACCCAGCCCACGCCAATGTCACATATGTGGCATCTCAACCCCAAGTTATTAGCTTATGAGTCCGCCCTTAGAGAAATACGAAACACCATACAAGCTTACCTTACTTCCAATGATAACCCAGACACCTCAGTAGAGCTACTTTGGAACACTCTTAAGGCAGTAGTGAGGGGGGGGCTTTCATAGCTAAAGTCATGAAACTCAATAAAGATAGGCAGGAGCAGAGTACTGCATTGGAGGACAAAGTGAGGGCCCTCGAGGATACCCACAGACAATCTGGCTCCCAAAAGATAAGGCGCCAACTCATATTGGCCAGGAAGCAACTTAAAGCCCTGGATATAGATACTGTGGAACACGTCCTTCTCCCCACTAAGCAGAAATATTATGCTGGGGGCAATAAGGTGGGGCGACTTCTCCCCCATCGCCTGAAGGCCCAAGTCCAATGCCATAGTGTTGCAGAAATTCAGGGTCAGTCTTGCTCTAGGGTACGCCATGATGAAGGAATAGCGGCATAATTTGAAAGATTCTATGCTGAGTTCTAATCAGCGGAGTGACTCAATCACACAGAGGCCTCTGAATACATATCCCAAGCTCCTCTGACAAGTCTACCAACTAGTGATGTGCACCGCCTAGAATGAGCTATCACAGCGGAGGAAGTCCTTGGAGCAATAGGGAAACTCCAGTTGGACAAGGCACCCAGTCAGGATAGCCTCACCTCCACTTTCTATAAAACATTTGCTGCCCAGGTGCCACCCATATTGACCTGACTGTACAATTCCTTTAGCGAGCAGGGTACCCTCACTGACACAATGAAGGCAGCTATTATTACGGTCATTCCCAAACGTGGGAACGACCAAACTCTCTGTTCTTCATACCGACCAATCTAATTCTAAATGAAGGTGCCAAAATATTTACCAGCATACTAGCTGTTCGCTTGGGCCCGTACATGCCGGGACTGATAGACCCAGATCAAGCCAGGTTTATTCCAAGGAGAAACTGCAGCGATAATACTAAGCAGACCCTCCATCTTATTGATAAAACATCTCGATCCTGTATTCCAGCTTTGTTAATCTTAATCGACACTGAAAAAGCTTTCGACCGAGTGCACTGGTCTTTTCTTCAGCTGGTATTAGTTAAGGTGGGTTTGGGTCCATGCTTCTGCAGTTGGGTCCGGTCGAGCTATGCTGGCCCCACTGACTCCATGTGGGTCAATGGGTTGTGGTCCAAGTCTTTCCATGTATCACGAGCGACTTGTCAGGGATGCCCTTTGTGCCACTTTTATTTGCTCTCTATATGGATCCCCTTGCCCAGTGGATCCACATGCATCCTCAAATTTTGAGGGAATAACCATGGGAGGACAGGTCCACAAAATGGCTGTCTATGCAAATAACATCCTTGTGGCCCTCACTCAACCCCGTTGTTCCATGCCCTCACTGCTGCAGGAACAAGAGGCATTTGACAGGATCTCTGGCTTCAAGATTAATGTGCTGAAGTTCCAGGCCCTCAATCTCACCTTTCTTCTGAATGAGAGAACTCAGCTAGAGAACCTTTTGCTCTCCCCTTGGGCAACTCAGGGGGTCCAACATTTGGGTATCCAACTGTTTACCACCGAATCACTGACAAAATATCGACGGACAGAATATCGAGGTACAAAAATATCGACACAAAAATATCGAAGTCAAGAATATCGACATCCTATCTACATCATGGTAAGTACAAAAATATCGATGTCAAAAATATTGTTGTAAAAAATATCGTTTTTTTTAAATGTTAAAAAAATAATGTAAAATAAAGTAAATAATACATATAATTAAAAGAACCATAGTTAAAAATATTAAAACATGTTTAAAAATAATAACTAATACATATAGGGCCATATATATCAAAAAAGAGTTTTGCGATTCTCAAATTGCGATTTTTAGCGAATCGCAATTAGAGAATCGCAAAATGCAATGTATGTAGGATTTGCTAAAAAATTTGAGAATCCTACATATTCCTTATTTGCGAATCGCAAATTGAGATTCGCAAATAAGGAATACCTTCCCATTCATTCCTATGGGCTAGGAGGCCCATAGGAATGAATGGGAAGACATACTCAATTTGCGATTACCAATTAGAGAATCGCAAATTGAGAATGCAATTTCAGGGTTGCAAGGGTGCCAAAAGGACACCCTGTTGCACCCCTGAAATATGCATGTGTGCACATTTTGCCCACATACATGCCCTAAGGGCATGTATGTGCGACATATGGCACTTTTAAAAAATCAAAAAAGTGCTTTTTTAAAGAAAATCGCAAATTACCACCAACTTGAAGTTGGTGGTAATTTGCAATTCCTTTAGGCCAAATAGCAAATTTCTGGTGCTTCCAGAATTGCATTTAAGGAATCGCAATTTGCAATTCCTTAATTGCATTCGCAAAATAGAGAATCGCAAATTTTGCAATTCTCTATTTTGCGATGGCCTTTTGGGATGATACATCCCAAAAGGCTTTTTCCAATTCGCAAACGGGCTGATTCTGAGAATCCGCCCGTTTGCAAACGGGAAAAAGGCTTGATACATATGGCCCATAATGTTAAAATAAATTAAACAGATACATATAAAAAATAATATATATACTTACTCCAGTGAGTGCAACAGTAGGGAAAGTGTTGGATAGCGTGGGGTAAAAATTACTATTCCCACTCCAGAGAGTGCAACAGTAGGGAAAGTGTTGGATAGCGTAGGGGTAAAAATTACTATTCCCACTCCAGTGAGTGCAACAGTAGGGAAAGTGTTGGATAGCGTAGGGTTAAAAATTACTATTCCCACTCCAGGGAGTGCAACAGTAGGGAAAGTGTTGGATAGAGTAGAGGTTAAAATTACTATTCCCACTCCA
The DNA here is from genome assembly GCA_963921515.1 of Calotriton arnoldi. Taxonomy (NCBI): domain Eukaryota; kingdom Metazoa; phylum Chordata; class Amphibia; order Caudata; family Salamandridae; genus Calotriton; species Calotriton arnoldi. Next base: position 2,041,675 of record CAWUFW010002735.1, on the reverse strand, counting down.
AAGAGTGCAACAGTAGGGAAAGTGTTGGATAGCGTAGGGGTAAAAATTACTATTCCCACTCCAGTGAGTGCAACAGTAGGGAAAGTGTTGGATAGCGTAGGGGTAAAAATCACTATTCCCACTCCAGTGAGTGCAACAGTAGGGAAAGTATTGGATAGCGTAGAGGCTAAAATTACTATTCCCACTCCAGAGAGTGCAACAGTAGGGAAAGTGTTGGATAGCGTAGGGGTAAAAATTACTATTCCCACTCCAGAGAGTGCAACAGTAGGGAAAGTGTTGGATAGCGTAGGGGTAAAAATTACTATTCCCACTCCAGTGAGTGCAACAGTAGGGAAAGTGTTGGATAGCGTAGGGTTAAAAATTACTATTCCCACTCCAGGGAGTGCAACAGTAGGGAAAGTGTTGGATAGCGTAGAGGTTAAAATTACTATTCCCACTCCAAAGAGTGCAACGGTAGGGAAAGTGTTGGATAGCGTAGGGGTAAAAATTACTATTCCCACTCCAGTGAGTGCAACAGTAGGGAAAGTGTTGGATTGCGTAGGGGTAAAAATCACTATTCCCACTCCAGTGAGTGCAACAGTAGGGAAAGTATTGGATAGCATAGAGGTTAAAATTACTATTCCCACTCCAGAGAGTGCAACAGTAGGGAAAGTGTTGGATAGCGTAGGGGTAAAAATTACTATTCCCACTCCAGTGAGTGCAACAGTAGGGAAAGTGTTGCATAGCGTAGTGGTAAAAATTACTATTCCCACTCCAGAGAGTGCAACAGTAGGGAAAGTGTTGGATAGCGTAGGGGTAAAATGCACTATTCCCTCTCCAGTGAGTGCAACAGTAGGGAAAGTGTTGGATAGCGTAGGGGTAAAAATTACTATTCCCACTCCAAAGAGTGCAACAGTAAGGAAAGTGTTGGATAGCGTAGGGGTAAAAATTACTATTCCCACTACAGAGAGTGCAACAATAGGGAAACTGTTGGATAGCGTAGGGGTAAAAATTACTATTCCCACTCCAGTGAGTGCAACAGTAGGGAACGTGTTGGATAGCGAAGGGGTAAAATTTACTATTCCCACTCCAAAGAGTGCAACAGTAGGGAAAGCGTTGGATAGCGTAGGGGTTAAAAATAACATACTTATCAATTAAATAATTTTTGTAATTAAATAATGATTTAGTAATAAATTAACAATAAATTATTTAAAAATACCAATAAATAAAAATCAATAATTACTTTAATACCATTAAATTACTTCCCACCCTATTCCTCAATAAACACACAACCCACTCCACATAAAATTTCACATAATTAATATAATTATCAATTAATCAATTAATATAAATTAATTACCAATTAACAATTAATTAACAATAAATTAATCATCAATATCAATAAACAATAATTAATAAAAATTAATTATCAATTAATAATTAATTACCAATAAATTAACTGTCCATACCAATAAATAATAATTAATAAAAATGAATTACCAATTAATAATTAATTAACAATAAATGAATTATCAATACCCAAAAAGAAAAATTAATAATTACTTAATTACAATTAAATTACTTCCCACCCTATTCCCCTATAAACCCACAATCCGTCCCAATAATAAATTAATATAATTAAAATAATTATCAATTAATCAATTAATAAAAATTAATTACCAATTAATAATTAATTAACAATAAATTAATTATCAATTCCAATAAATAAAAATTAATAATTACAATTAAATTACTTCCCACCCTATTCCCCTATAAACCCACAACCCGCTCCAATAATAAGTTAATAAAATTAATATAATTATCAATTAATCAATTAATAAAAATTGGCTGTGGCAGGGAATGTTGAGGACCAGTCTTGCGGCAGCGTTTTGGATGTTCTGTCGTTTCTTTAGCTGTTTCTGGGTGATGCAACCGTAGAGTGCGTTGCCGTAGTCGAGTCTGCTGGTGATGAGTGCGTGGGTGACTGTCCTTCTGGATTCTGTGGGGATCCATCTGAAAGTCTTTCGAAGCAGGCAGAGCGTGTGGAAGCAGGCTGAGGAGACTGCATTGATTTGGTGGTTCATTGTGAGTGAAGAGTTCAGTATAATGCCCAGGTTGAGTGCGTGGTCAGTCGGGGTGGATGGAGCACCCAGAACGACTGGCCACCAGGAGTCATCCCAGGCTGATGGGGTGGGTCCCAGGATGAGAATTTTGGTCTTGTCGAAGTTGAGCTTGAGGCAGCTGTCTTTCATCCATTTAGCGACGGCCGGCATTCTACTGTGGAAGTTGGTTCTAGCAGTTGAGGGTTCGTTGGTGAGGCAGAGGATCAGCTGGGTGTCATTCAGGTCGGAGATGATGTTGAGTCCGTATCCTGTGACAATGGCTGCTAGCGGGGCCATGTAGATGTTGAAGAGGGTGGGGCTCAGTGAGGAACCCTGGGGGACTTCACAGTTGAGTTCTGAGAGGAACGGTGGTAGTCTTACTCGCTGGGTTCGGCCAGTGAGGAAGGAGTGGATCCAGTCCAGGGCCTTGTCTCAGATGCTGGCGTCGTGGAGTCTGGTGATTAGGGTGCGGGGGGAGACGGTGTTGAAGGCGGCCGAGAGGTCTAGTAGCATGAGGGCTGCAGTTTTGCCCCATCGAGGAGGGAGCGGATGCTGTCTGTGGCAGCGAGAAGTGCAGTCTCTGTGCTGTGGTTGCTTCGGAAGCCGGATTGGGAGGTGTCCAGGATGTCGTTAGTTTTGATGAACTCGGGGAGCTGGGCGTTGATTTCCTTCTCCATGACCTTGGCTGGGAAGGGGAGGAGGGAGATCAGTCTGAAGTTCTTGATGTCTTTCGGGTCTGAAGATTGCTTCTTCTGCAAGGGGTTGATCTCGGTGTGTTTCCAGTCATCGGGGAAGTTGGCGGTTTCGATGGAACAGTTGATGGTGTGGCAGAGATGGGGGGCGATGGCAGCGGCTGCTCTGTGGAAGATGTGGTACGGGCATGTGTCCGTCGGGGATTCTGAGTGGATGCTCTTCATGGTCTTGAGCGTGCCCTCTGTAGTGAGCTGGGTCCAGCAGTGCACGGTCTGATGAGGAGTGGCTTGGTTGTCTGCGAAGGTGGCAGGAGTGGCGGGCATGGCGGTCGGGTCTAGGGTGCCAAAGCTGTCATAGATCTTCCTGATCTTGTGGTGGAAGAAGGTGCCGGGTTTGTTGCAGTAGTCTTAGGAGGGGGGAACGTCTGTGGTCTCACCGTTGGGCCTGGCGAACTTCTTGACGATGGCGAAGAGTTCTTTGCTGTTGTGTGCGTTGGCGTTGATTCTGTCTTGGAGGGCCTTTTTTTGGTGATTTTCAGGAGGAGGTGGTGTGCGTTGATGGCGTATTTGCACGTTGCATGAGCTTCTGGGGTTTTGTTGCTCCTCCATATCTTCTCAGGACGTATGCAGGTGCATCTGGACTCTTTGAGGGGGTGAACCAGAGAGCTGACTTGGAGCATTGTTTGCCTGGTCTTCTTTTGAGGGGTGCCAGGGTGTCAGCACAATTGGAGATCCATTGATGGAGGTTGCAGGCTGTGGAGTTGGAGTCCGTGGGTGTTGGTGGAGTGGTTGTGCTGAGGGAGTTGATGAGGAGTTCTTCGGTGGCCATGATCCAACTGTGGCTGGGGAGGGCGATGATGGCAGTGGGGTACGGTGGGCATGTCGAAGGTGAGGTGTACGCAGTGATGGTCGGTCCAGGAGAGTTCGGTGGTGTGGTTGTAGCTGATGTTCCCGCTGGCGGAGAAGATGGGGTTGAGCATGTGTCCGGCTGTGTGGGTTGGTGCGGTGACTAGCTGTTGGCGAGGTTCTCCAGAAGAGAGGCAGTGTGCCGGTTGCTGGGGTTGTCCAGGTGGAAGTTTAGGTCTCCGAGTAGGATGTAGTTGGTGGATACAAGAGCCTGGGGTGTGATGAGGTCTACGATGGAGTTGGTGAAGGGGGTTGGGCGGGGGGCCTGTAGACGAGGGTGGTGTTGGGTTTGGTCCATATCTGGAAGTGGAGGTTTTCCATGGTCATTAGGGTGTGTGTTTATTTGTAGCGTGCTTTTGTGGGCGATGGCGATGCCTCTTCATGGGCGGTCGGGCGGTCCTTGCGGGTGATCTTGTAGCCATCGGGGAAGGCATTGGTGATGTGTGGTCCAGAGCAGGGGTTGGTCCAGGTTTGCGTGAAGAAAGCGATGTCAGGAGAGGTGGTATTGAGGAGGTCTCAGATTTCAGTGGCGTATTTGTGGAGGGGCCGTACATTTAGGAGTATGCATTTGAGGTGGAAGGGTGTGCTGTCGGGCATCTGGGTGATGGGGGGAGCTGGCATGATGGCATGGCTGAAGGTGCGGTTCAAGTTCCGGCAGATGAAGGGCCCCAGGGTCATCTTTGGTGATGTTAGGTGGCAGATGGCATGTTGTCCCGGGTTGAGGGTGAGGAGGGTCCTTGCATCGTAGCGGTCTACGAGGCAGGGTTTCCCAGGCACGGACGAGCACAGATGGGCTTGCCTTTGGCACACCAGTGACACGCCCACTGTGCGGCCGCCATTAAGTAGTGCTGCGGGGGGCGGGGCAGCTGGAAGGTGGGAAATGCAGGAGCGGGAAAAAGACACAGGAGGGGCAGGCCACAGGGAATCACAACGAGAGAGAGGGCAGCAAAAATAGGACAAAACTGGAGGAAAAGCAGAAAAGAAAAAGCCAGAGGAAGCAAGAGAATAAACAAGGCAGAAAAAGAAAATTAGAACAGAGAAAGGACAGAAACAGCAAGAAGAGGGACAGGAGGGCAGTCAAGCAGTGATGCTCTATCACTGGACCACCAGGGATGAGGTGCAGGCAGGAGCCTGTGGGTGGAGGAGGGCCTCGAACTTCTGACCTCGGGGTCAGTGGCACCAACAGCCTCAGGAAGGGATCGTAGCAGCAGCTATCAGACGGCGCTGCACTGTGGAAGGAGCAAGTTCACTAAGGATACTCTCCACACCATATGTTGGTTTTACATTCCATACAGTTCAATTAACTTTATTTACAGGCTCAACATGCTGCAGCACTTGTGCAGGAACTTTTTGTGATGGTTCTAGTTTTTTTCTCCAAGAAATGCTCTTTCCTTTGGCACCCCGACGCCGCCGTCCGCAATCTCAGACGATGGATGGACGACTGCGCCAACACCTTAGCCCCGCTGAAAAAACCAACCTACAAAGACACCAGCAAGAGAGCCAGCTAGTTCACCCCGGAACTCCTAGCATCCAAGCGCACCTGCCGGAAACTGGAGAACAAATGGCACAGCGAGAAGACGCCGGACAGCCGCGCAGCCCACAAAGACGCCATCCGCAACCACCATCACCTCATCAGGTCCGCCAAGAGGACCTCCTTCAAAGACCGCCTCGACAACAACGCACACAACAGCAAGGAGCTCTTCAGCATTGTGAAGGAACTCTCCAACCCCAGCTCCAACGCCAACGACATCCCGCCGTCGCAAGCCCTGTGTGATTCCCTCGCCACCTTCTTCCACCGCAAGATCGCCAACATCCACGACAGCTTTGACTCCCGGATGACCCCAACAGGCCCCGACACATCATACCCGCCGCACCCCATCGACCACGACCCCCTGACAGCCTGGGTCAACGTGAACACCGAGGACACAATCAAGACCATGGGCACAATCCACTCCGGCTCCCCATCAGACCCTTTTCCACACCACATCTTCAACAAAGCCGGCAGCTCCATCGCACACCACCTGTGCAAAGCCATCAACCTCTCCTTCGAGACCGCGACCTTCCCAGAGAGCTGGAAACACGCCGAGATCAACGCCCTACTCAAAAAACCCAAGGCGGACCCGAGCGACCTCAAGAACTTCCGGCCCATCTCCCTGCTTCCATTCCCAGCTAAGGTCATCGAGAAGATCGTCAACAGACAGCTCACCCGCTACCTCGAAGATAACAGCATCCTGGACCTCTCCCAGTCAGGATTCCGCAGCAACCACACCACCGAGACCGCCCTCATCGCCGCCACAGACGACATCAGGATCCTGCTGGACAACGGCGAGACGGCGGTCCTCATCCTCCTGGACCTCTCCACCGCCTTCGACACTGTCTGCCACCACACACTACGCACACGCCTCCACGACGCAGGGATCCGAGACAAGGCCCTGGATTGGACCACCTCCTTCCTTTCCGGCAGAACCCAGAGCGTCCGCCTCCCCCATTCCGATCCGAAGCCTCCGAGATCATCTGCGGCGTACCCCAGGGATCTTCCCTCAGCCCGACACTGTTCAACATCTACATGGCTCCACTCGCACGCATCGCCCGACAGCACGACCTCAACATAATCTCCTACGCCGACGACACTCAACTGATCCTCTCCCTCACCAAGGACCCCCTCACTGCCAAATCCAACCTCCACGAAGGAATGAAAGCAGTCGCCGACTGGATGAAGTGCAGCCGACTTAAGCTGAACACAGACAAGACGGAGATCCTCATCCTCGGCTCCAACCCATCAGCCTGGGACGACTCCTGGTGGCCCTCGTCACTATGGGCACCCCCGACACCAACTGACCACGCACGCAACCTGGGAGTCATCCTCGACTCAACGCTCACCATGACCAAGCAAGTCAACGCAGTCTCCTCCTCCTGCTTCAACACCCTCCGCATGCTCCGCAAGATCTACAGGTGGATCCCGACAGACACGAGAAGAACAGTCACCCAGGACCTCGTCAGCAGCAGACTCGACTACGGAAACGCCCTCTACACAGGAGCCCCGACCAAGCTCATCAAACGACTGCAAAGAATCCAAAACGCCTCTGCACGCCTGATCCTCGACATTCCACGCCACAGCCACATCACCCCCCACCTGAAAAACCTGCAATGGCTCCCCGTCAACAAGAGAATCTCCTTCAAACTCCTGATCCACGCACACAAGGCACTCCACAAAACCGGCCCAGCCTACCTCAACAGTCGACTCTCCTTCTACGTTCCCAACCGTCAGCTCCGCTCCGCCGACCTCCCCCTGGTCACCGTCCCGCACATCCGGAGAACCACCACCGGAGGCAGATCCTTCTCTCACCGCGCCGCCAAGATCTGGAACACCCTTCCCCTCAACCTACGACAGACCCAAGACCTGCTGACCTTCAGGAGACGACTGAAGACCTGGCTATTCGACCAGTAGCGGCAACACCCCCCCTCCTCTCCCTCAGCGCCTTGAGACCCTCGCGGGTAAGTAGTGCGCTTTACAAATCTTGTGATATGATATGATATGATATATGATAAACTCTTTTCTCATGCTTCAACTTGTGATGCTGTATAATGGTTGAAGTGCCAAGGAAGGAAGAGCTTTCAAGTGACCCTACTTATATTCAGTTTCTCCTTTTTTGGAGAATTACTGAAGACCCCCCAAATAAAATCCTTGCTGTTCTTCTCCAGTTCCACTTTCGCCTCAGTGCAAATTATTCCTTCTTCCTATAGAGCAGCAATGGATGGTACAGGAATGTGCCGTCTCTCACATGGCTAGCTTTAGAAATGCAGATGTGACTAACAGATGCAACTTCACAAAATTGTGGATGAGCCTCCTGTTGTTATGAGACAGGCACTTTCGATGTGGCAGAAGGATATATGGGCATACAGTCAATGAAATGCATGGAATGATCTTTAATCTGAAGGAAGTCTACACACTAGACTGGAAGTCCACAGACTTCAAAGGATATCCAACGCTAATTGCTAAGCATGCCAAGTCCACAGGCTCAGGTTTGAGCCCCTGTTTTTAGAGAATTTCTAAAAAGTTTGACTCTTCCAAAACCACCATCACAGTAACAAACTCACTGAATATCCATGGACTCAAACTTCAAAATGGCATGTATAGTCCTAGAACTGTCTGGGAAGTCCACAAACTATGGAAGGAGACCCAGCATGGGTCCATTAGTTTTTATACTTCGTCACCACTAAGGATATCCACCTAACTACTGGATTAGCAAACCAAGTTTGAGGTCTGTAAACCCAGCAAGATCCCAACAAGGGTCAAAGAGCCTGTACTTTGAGGTTTGCAGACCTGAAGGCAAATTTCTCAAACCTCAGAGTCTTCCTGTGGGACTGTGTCAGGTTCCCGGAGCCCTACATGTGTGGTCCTTATGAGTCCCCTCCTCACTTGAGCCAAGGGGGTCAGGGGATGCTTGCCCCACTGTCTTATGTCCCCTTTTATTTTTATTCAGGACAAAGGGCCCAAAGAAAGTGCTGGTGCTTTATTCGAGATGTAGACAGCCCTGACACATTTTGGCTCTGTACACGAGCCATGATAAAAGTGCTCTGCTTTCTATAGCAGCTGTGCAATGTGGACTGTGAGTATATATATATATATATTCCATCAATTGCCACTCTGTACTTCCGAACTCTCACAAACGGGTGCCACCTTCGTGCTAGTGGCCAGCACGCAAATATATAAAATCTCAACAACAATCCACCAGGAATTGAAGAGGTGCACTCAGCGGGTTTCAGAGTTCATTTTGATAAACCAGACAGATGCGTTTCGGCTACTTTCTTTTTCAGTGCTGGTTCATACACAAAGCTTTTACCCTAGGCTGATTTAAAAGTCCCATTATTCGCTCCCATTGGTGAAGTTGGTGATAGCCATTAAAGACGGACTGATTTTATGTCCGCTATAGCAACATGTCGCCATCTTTACACGGTTTGTATACTCCGGTAAGTCCAGTAATCTTACATTGTTGTGCCAGAGGCTCAGTTGTAACTGTAGTAGATCTTATCAGTCCCATTGGACGCGAGTCCAGCAATGCACTTACCACCATGGCAGGCATGCCCTAAGACACCACAGGAGCATTCTCTCTATCCCTCGTTCTGCCGTTCTTGCCGTATCCAGTCTTCCACATTGGCAAACAGCGGTTTAGTAACCAACGCTTCCATTAAGTAATGTCAACTGTATCGGCCGGTGTGTTTCCACTGTCTCAGCTGCGGCGGTTCTGGAAGAAAAAATATACTCCATCAATTGCCACTCTGTACTTCTGAACTCTCACAAATGGGTGCCACCTTCGTGCTAGTGGCCAGCACACAAATATATAAAATCCCAGCAACAATCCACCAGGAACTGAAGAGGTGCACTCAGCGGGTTCAGAGTTCATTTTAATAAACCAGACAGAAACGTTTCGGCTACTTCCTTTTTCAATGCTGGTTCATACACAAAGCTTTTACCCTAGGCTGATTTAAAAGTCCCATTATTTGGTCCCATTGGTGAAGTTGGTGATAGCCATTAAAGACGGACTGATTTTATTCCACATGTCCGTTATAGCAACATGTCGCCATCTTTACACGGTTTGTATACTCCGGTAAGTGAATATATATATATTCACTGAAAAATCCAAAGGTTACAGGGGTGTTATAGTTAGGCTCACATTTAACTTGTACAAAACCAGTGAAATTCAGCAGTTATTGTTAGCTGAGCTAACTGTAACTTAAGCCCTCACAATGCACTGCTTATGACCTCACATTTTACATTACTCATGACATGGTAAGTGACATTACTCATGACATCACTCATGACATCTCAAATGACATCACTGATTACATCACTGATGACATCATCCACAGAAACACTCATACACCCACTCACACCTCTATAGAACCTCTCATATACCCACTCACACACCCACACAACCACTCACATACCTATTCACAGACCCATACAAGTACCCACCCAACCACTCACTCATCCATAGAGCCACTCACACACCCACTCACTCACTCATACAGCTACTCAGACAACCAGTCACCTACCCTTACAGCCACTCACACAGCCACACTCACTCATACAGATAATCATACACATACTTATTCACCTATACAGTCACTCCCACTCCCACTCACCCACCCATATAGCCTCATAACACAGCCTCTCAACACAGCCACTCACTCACCCATGCAAGCATTCACATACCCACACAACCATTTAGATACCCATTTACACATCCATACAAGCCCTCACACATCTGCTTACTCACCCATACATCTATTCACACAGACACTAACTCTACAGTACAGCCAGTAACACACCAACTCACTTAACCAAACAGCCACTCACTCACCTAAACAGCCACTTATACAACCAGTCACTCTCTCATACAGCCATTCAGACACCCACTCACTCACCCATATAATCACTTACACACCCACTCACCCACCCATACAGTCACCTATTCACCCATACAACCACTGACATACCCATTCACTCACCAATAGATTCACTCACACTGCCACTCCCTCCTCCACACAGCTACTAACATACCTATTTATACACCCATACAGGCACTCAGATACCCACTCACACATCGATACACATAGTCACTCACATAATATAAGTAGTATTATTCATTAGTAGAACACAAAGTATACTATTTTAACTTTTGTTGTACATTGATATATGTTTAACACTCATACACTTTAAGAAAACACTCACACTCACCGGATGATGTAATGAGTGATGTCATTTGTCGTGAGTGATGTAATATATGAAGTCATAAGCAGTGCATTGTGGGGGGTAAGTTCTATAAATGCTAAATTTCACTTGTTTTGATCGAAATGTGAGCCTACCTATAACATCCCTGTAACCTTTGTTTTTTTAGTGCTGTATATATATATATTCACTGAAAAAACCACAGGATTCAGGGACGTTATAGTTAGTTGGACATTTCACTCGTACAAAACCAGAGAAATTTGGCCGTTATAGTTAGTTGAGCTAACTATAACTCGTGCCCCTGCAATGCACTGCTGATGACGTCACATATTACATCACTCATGACATGGTCAGTGACATAACTAATGACATCTCAAATGACATCACTGATGACATCCAGTGACTGTGTGTTTCTGAAAAGTTTAAGTATGTTTTATATATATATATATATATATATATATATATATATATACGCCAAGGTGTATTGAAGAATGAGTGGATGCATGAGTGTCTGAATGGATGATTTAGTAGGTGCGTAACTGACTGTATAAGTGAGTGATTAAACGTGTCTTAGTGAATGCATGGGTTAGTGACTAATCTGTGTGAATGTCTGTATCAGTCTTTCAGTTGGTGTGTAAGTGGCTGCATGGGTTGGTGAGTACCTACATGACTGCCTATATGGGTTAATGATTGGTTGTCTGAGTACCTGTATGGGTGCCTGAGTCTCTGTGTGGGTGGGTGTGGGGTATGTGACTCCCTGCATGGATGTGTAAGTGGGTGATTCACTGGGTGTATGGATTCATGAGTGCATCTGTGAGGGGTTGAATGGGTGCGTGAGTGTGTGTATGGCTATGTTGGTGAGTGAATGGATGTCTCAGTGGTACATGTGTGAGTAACTACATATGTGAAAGGTAGTATATGTGAGTGTTGGAATATATAAGTGACTATATGTGAGAGTGAGTGATTGTGAGAGTGGCTGTATGGATGACTGTGTGCTTGTGTCAGTGATTGTAGAAGAGAGTAAGTATGTGTTAGTATCTGTATGAATAAGTGAGGTGGTGTGTGTGTAACTGTATGATGAGTAAATCGCAGTGTGATTGATTCTTTGGGTGACTGACTAGGTGTGTGAGTAACTCTATGGGTGAGTGCCGGTGTGTGAGCATTTGTATAGCTGTATGAGTGCATATATCAGTGGCTGTATTGATGAGTGACTGCGTGTATGAGTGACTGTATGGGTGAGTGGATGTGTGTGTAGACCTATGAATCAGTCAGTGGGTATGTACTAACTGGTATTGGTGTGTCTGTGGTTTCGAGAATGGTAGTCTGTATTTTAGAGTAGATGTATAAAAGGTTATATTAGGGTGTGATGAGGTGCATCAGATATTAAGTGGATGATGTCATCAGTGATGTCATTTGAGATGTCATCAGTGATGTCATCAGTGATGTGACTGACCATGTCATGAGTGATGTAATATGTGTCATCTGCAGAGCATTGCGGGGGCGCGAGTTATAGTTAGCTCAACTACCTATAACGGCCGAATTTCTCTGGTTTTGTATGAGTGAAATCTCCAGCTAACTATAACGTCCCTGAAACCTGTGGTTTTTTCAGTGAATTTCCAAGGTTTTTTAAATGCTAATTTCTAACTATAATGTCCCTGAAACCTATGTTTTTTTTTGTGAATTTCTAAGGTTCTTTACATGCTAATTACTAACTATAACGTCCCTGAAACCTATGGTTTTTTCAGTGAATTTCTAAGGTTTTTTAAATGCTAATTACTAACTATAATGTCCCTGAAACCTATGGTTTTTTCAATGAATTTCAAAGGTTTTTTAAATGCTAATTTCTAACTATAAGGTAGTAGTCGCGTTTGCAGAGTGGTGCAGAAAGGGGACTGGGCCTCTGACCAGCGCTCAGGACTTACAGGAGGTACCAGGAGGGCTACTTGGCCGCCAAAGTCCCTCAAGAGTAAAGTGGACTTCATCCCCCAACCAGTACTGTGCCAGGAGGCTCGTTTGCAGAGTGGTGGAGAAAGGTGAGCATGGCCTCCGAAGACCTCTTAGCAATCCCACTGTGTGGGACTTACTGGAGGTAACAGGAGGGGTAGTTGGCCCCCAAGGTCAACCTTGGGGGCCAACTACCCCTCCTGTTACCTCCAGTAAGTCCTACACAGTGGGATTGCTAAGTTCTCATAGCAGGCCACGCCCCCTTTCTCCACCACTCTGCAAACGCACTTCCTGGCACAGTACTGGTTGGGGGATGAACCAAGATCAAAAATCCATCTTCTCAATTATAAAGTCCTTCACCGACCCAAAAGCATTGAGTAGAGAAATTCCCCCTTCTCAGACTCTATGTAACCAGATCTCGAGCTTCTTCGAGGAAAAAATCAAGAATATTCAAAAGGACTTGGCAACATTCTCTGCACAAGAACATGAATCAAACCTGAAGCCTGACCCTACTAGCAGTAGTCCCTCCCTTCAAGTTTTTGAACCAGTCTCGCTTGAGCACACACGTGTAGCAATCGCTGCCTGCAAATCAGGTTCTCCCTTGGATGCCTGCCCCCCTATGGTTCTTCACCAAATTATAAATATTGTTAACCCGGTGATCAACCAGATAGTAAACTCTTTGTTACTTACAGGCACAGTCCCAGATGAATGGAAACTGGCCATAGTGAAACCATTGAAAAAAAAGCAAAATATAGACTCATCTAATCTCTCCAACCTCCGTCCAATATCACTCCTACCGATTCTGGGCAAAATCACAGAAAGATTAGTAAACAGAGAACTATCTAAATTCCTTGAAACCGCCAGGATCCTCCACCCGCGGCAATCAGGTTTCCGTCCCAAGCATTCAACAGAATCCGCACTTCTGGAAATATCGGACACACTAAAATCTTTAGCTGACAAAGGCAGCCTTGATTTTGCTCGACTTGTCTGCCGCATTTGATACCAAGGCATTTCTTCAGCATTAAGGATTGTGTAAACATAGGCATCCACCGTGTGACCGGATAAAAAGATGATTGTAAAACAAATTATGGAGAAAACGAAAATAAAAACCTCTTTTGACAATATTGGAACAAATGCTGCATTTCTATGCATAAACGACGGATGTGCGTCCGGAGTGGGGTGTAACGTCGCCCCACATTTTTCAGTGAGCATTTGATACCATCTCACACAGCACTCTCCTTGCAAGACTAGAATCCAGTGGCATCTCTAACACTGTTCTGGCCTGGATTAGGTCCTTTCATACCAATCGTAGGCAAGCTGTGTCTCTTGGTACATTCCTCTCTGCCAAACGTCCTATCACATCAGGAGTTCCACAGGGCTCATCTCTCAGCCCGCTGTTGTTCAACATATACATGGCCCCTCTCATCTCCTTGATTTCTTCTTTTGATATTGAAGTAACGTCCTATGCAGACGATACGCAATTGATCCTATCCCTGGACAAAGACTCCACCAACGCAGAACTCAATTTTAAACTATGTCTATCTGAGGTCATCCAGTGGATGAAGGCCAACCATCTCAGGTGTAACATAGACAAAACCGAGATCCTCCTGATAGGTAAAGACAACTCTTTTCAGCCAAGTGTCTGCTGGCCTGAAGATGCTACACCACCTCCCTCTACAGTCAAAGTAGCATAAAACCTGGGAGTGCAATTTGACACCTCACTCTCCTTCCGACCACATGCCTTGACGGTGGCAGGGACCTGTTTTAATCTAATCAAAACACTAAAAAAATTCTTCAACTTCATCCCCCTTCCTGCAAGGAAGACAGTTGCCATGGCGCTGATCCTCTCGCTCTTAGCGGGAGTAAATAAACAAACACTAAAGAGACTACAGGTGGTCCAACACGCAGCAGCTCGCCTAGTCCTGAAATTACCTCGTAGGTACTCTGCATCGGCAGCACTTAAAACCCTCCATTGGCTTCCACTGCATAAGAGAATCTTATTCAAGATACTCTTAATCACCTTCAGAGCATCTTTAAACTTAGGCCCAATGTACCTCTCAGCTAGATTCACCCCGTACACCACGGCCAGGACTCTCAGATCCTCATCGGCAAACCTCCTTAAACCCCCCTGTTTTAGGTATAAAACCAAGGGAGGAAAAACTGTAGCCGCTCTAGGAACTAAAGCCTGGAATCTCATGCCAACACAACTGAGGCTGTTGAAAACAGAAGCACAGTTCAGGAAGGCACTGAAGACCTGGATTTATGGATCTTCAGACGAATTCTGCCTATCCCTCATATAGGGTCCCCCCCTGCTCAGCCTTGACTTTCCTCCGCCAAGCGCTAGCATGCTCCTTCCTGAGTGACAGCCCGCGCTTTATAAATATACAAATCAAATCTCTTGGATGAGGATTAAAGTCCCCTTCACTGCTGGAGGTCCTTAGGGGCCAACTAGCCTACCTGATACCTCCAGTATGCCCCAGATAGTGGGATAGCTGACAAGTGGACACAGGCCATGCCCCCTTTCTCCACTACTCTGCAAACGCGCCTTCTGGCGCGTTCTGGGTTGGGGGAAAAAGTCCCCTTGAATCCTGAGAGTCCCTGGGTGCCAACTAGCCCACCAGGTACCTCCAGTAAGCCTCACACAGCTGGATTGCTGAGAGTGGTCCGAAGCCATGCCCCCTTTTTACACCACTCTGCAAACGCACCTCCTGGCACTCTGCTGCCCGGGGGATGAAGTCCACTTTAGTCCTGATGTCCTCAGGACACAAGAGGGCCTCTTCACCCCACCAGAAAGGCGCCAAGAGGCACGTTTGCAGAGTGGTGTAAAAAGGGCGTGGCCTCGGACCCCCTCTAAGCAATCCCACTGTGTGGGGCTTACTGGAGGTACCAATGGAGCCCCAATCCCTGGGGCCATGTAAATGATGGGAGGGGGGCTGCGCGGCCCCCTCCTGGATCCCCAATGCCCCCGCGGTCCCTGCCGGCTCCCCGCCTCCTACGAGAGTCGGCATTGCTTTTGGACAAGGGGAGCTGCTGACATGCAGCTCCCCTTGTCCAAAAGCAATCTCCTTTGCTTCATGGAAGCGAGAGCAGGTTTCCTGCTCTTGCTTCCATGAAGCAAAGCAGTGTTTACAATGACAGGGCGGGAGCCGTGCTCCCGCCCTGTCATTGCAAACTGCAATGTCCCGGGGGTAGGCACCCCGGGGAATTGCTGGAGTCGGCCCTGGGGGATGGCGGTCCACAGGGGCATCTAGGGCTCCAGGAGGGGGCTGCACGGCCCCCTCCCAACATTTACATAGCCCCAGGGAGGTGGTGGTCCTCGGGGCCGGGGGTCAGCAAAAGACCCCCGCATTAGTATAATTAGTGCCCCGGGGAGGTGGTGGTCCCTGAGGCAGTGTGGGGGGGCAGGAACCCCCCACACTTATTTATTTAAATTGAAGCCCCGGGGAGGTGGTGGTCCCTGAGGCTTGGGGGGGCCCGCGAGGCCCCCGCCTCATATACATTGAAGCCCCGGGGAGGTGGCAGTCCCCGGGGCAGCGTGAGGGGGAGGAGCCCCTCAACAAGTGTTTTTTTCCAAGCCCTGGGGAGGTGGCTGTCCCCGGGGCTGCAGGGGGCCACGTGCCCCCATGCATAATTAATAAAGCCACAGGGAGGTGGCGGTCCCTGGGGTTGCGGGGGCCCGCGCAGCCCCTGCATATATTTTGCACATTGCCCCCGGGACCTGGCTCACCCGGGGGCTTATTAAAATGAAGTACGGGAGCCTGCGCTTCCTTTTTAAAAAAAATGTCAGCCGGATTCACGCACCCAGCACGAATCCCACCGAATTTATTTAAAAAAAAAATGCTTTTTTGGGCCCTGGGGGTCCCTGTGGAAACCCTGAGCATGCCTAGGGGGGTCAGGGTGTTTCTACCCTGCCCTCTTTTCTTCATCTTTAACCTTTTTTCTTGTGACTTGGTTCTACCGAGCCACAAGATGGCTTCCAACACTTCTTGGTTTGAAGTGTTGGCAGCCAGTCAGAATGAAGCTCGTGATCGGGAGGGTTTGCGGATCCACTGCGGTCACCAGACATCGATATTTTGTATTTTTAAATGTCTCAGGAACTACTTAACGGATTTACAAGAGCTACCTCTCTGCCAAATTTGGTGTAATTCAGTTGAGCAGTTCGGGCTGTAGCCACAACAAAATTTCCTATAGAAATGAACATGGAGAAAACGCATTTTGGGACCCCCTTTTTTCTCAGCCCCCGCTTGATGAATCACCCTGAAACTTTCAAGAGAGGAGCTGACTGGAGCGCCCCATTAGTTTTGAAAAGTTTGCGAAGATTCGTCAAACGGCGCCAAAGATATTGGCAAATCAAAAAACGCTTTTCCTATGTTAACTAGGTGCTAACTATAACTACCTACTGGCAACCGCCAGTAGGTAATATATATATATATATATATATATATATATATATCAGCATGTGAATCCCAAAGTATCCAGCCACAGCGGCGCAACACGAGGGCACAGACTCCAAGGCAGTGATGATGGCAAAGTGTCTTTATTTAAGTATCAATGTCCAAAATGATGCGTTTCGGCCGCCAGACATGCGGCCTTGTTCACATAGTGCACTGCACGTGAAAGGGTGCTTTATATACATAGGTGGTGAGTAGTAGTCTTTTTACAGTGTTTAACATTTTACCACATGAGTTGGCAATTTTACTACAGTAAACTGCTTTACTGTAGTGATAGTTTACTGCTGGAGGTGAGTCAGCAGTTAACCAGGCACAGTGCAGTATATATACATGGAGATAGAAGACATCTGTAACGCTTGTGTGTGTGGGAAGGTATGAGCGTTAGAACGGCTGTGCATGTTGCAGAGGTTGCCTAACTATGTGTTTTGTGGCGCCACTGCATTCGCGATAAGGAATCATGAGTCCTAAAACCGTGGAAATACGAGGCAAATGCGGAGATCACGGTAAGTAACCCGTGTGTAAATGGAGTGTCACAATGGTCGGGCGTGATATAACTCAAAGAGGCTGAGTATAATTAGGCAGGCTAACTATTGCCAAGTGTACACTCATGTATTGGAGTATATCTAATGCCAGATGATCTGTTCTACCTCAGTGAGTTGTGCCGTTTGTGGTATATTTAATATAAATTAAATATAAAAAGCGCCACAAAAAAATATATGTATATAGGCCAGCCAGTATGTTTATTTACCGCTTGGTTACTGAAAAGACAAAGGGCCCCCTGATACCTATGTGAAGTACACCTAGACAGGGAAATACATACTGTAAATTTTCTAGGGCTACTTCAGAACTACAGAGCTAGAAAATGATTATATTGATAATAATGGTAGTGACACTAAAATTAGAAAAATATAAAAATATTTATTATGAAGTGAATACATTAAAACACGTTTCTAAATATCATATACATTTTGTTGAAAATCAGTTGCATCATATAAGCTGTTGTCATTCATCCATTCATTCAAAATTACCTCACTTTATAATTTTGTGTATGCTGTCAGCGTAATTAATTGATTCATAGTCTGACAAACCACATTTCAGTACATATGATAAATACAGTATTTTGAATTAATATGATTGTGGGGTGGTATCCAAGATGTCTCAACGCACGTTTCGGCAGAAAGCTGCCTTCCTCAGGAGAACAGCTTATATGATGCAACTGATTTTCAACAAAATGTATATGATATTTAGAAACGTGTTTTAATGTATTCACTTCATAATAAATATTTTTATATTTTTCTAATTTTAGTGTCACTACCATTATTATCAATATAATCATGTTCTAGCTCTGTAGTTCTGAAGTAGCCCTAGAAAATTTACAATATTTACCGCTTGGTGCCAGGTGTGGGAAAAAGATGTTAAAAAGTCAACTGGTACTACTCATACGTGGGTGCTAATAATGTGTAATGTGAAAGGGAGGGGAGTGCTGGGTTAAAAGAGTGAGACTATGAGTGAATACTATTTGGCAAAATTGGACGGGACAGTATGGTCCAATGTGTAAAATGGATATTAACACACAGGGTATATGTGTAATCAAGAAACTAAAACTGTTTCAATTATTAACAAAGTCCACTTGACACAATCCCGCGTGGGTTTTCAATGTAGTAGGTTACAAATGACATGCTCAAATAAAATATATTCAGTCATATGCATACAAAACATAAGTTAATCAGTGTACTGAAAAAGAAGTCAGGTTATACAGAATTCATGGCACAAATGCACAAATAGTATAAGGTTTCAGAGAAGGGAGCCAAGGTTACAGACAGATGTAGTTCTGAATTAACTGAGATGTTTAAAATGGGTTCATGAATTTGGTTGGTTGAAGTGGACACCATAGGCCTGAATGCTATTAGATGATATGGAATGTTTTAATTTAAACATCATGTGTGACTCCATTTTATAGGAAGTTGTGCATATCCTCACTGATGTTCAGTCCTGCGTGGCACAGAGTATTAAATTCAATGATGTATTTGCTCTCTAGTTGTTGCAGGAGCTTCTCCCGGTTACCACCCCTCATAAGTGCTGGTATGCAATCAATCACTGAGTAATGTAGATGGTTAAGGTTGTTATTGTGCTTTTCCTTGAAATGTCTCGCTACCGGGTATGCTGAGTCATTATTGACTATGGCCCTGAGATGTTGTAGGATGCGTTGGTGTACTGGTAGCTTAGTGCTGCCAATGTACCAAAGGTTGCATGAACAGACAAGCAAATAGATAGCAAACTCAGTCTTACATATGAGGCGATGTTTAATGATCAGGGATTCTGTCTGAAAGCTGAAACAACTTGGGTAATGTTTTTACCAAATTTGCAAGCCCTGCAGCTATTGCATTTAACAAATCCTTTGGTGTCTGTCAGCCAGTTACCTTTCGAAATGACCTCTGGACTATTTCTCACCAGGGCATCGTGCATTGAAAATGCACGCTTGTAAGTAATATCAGGCTGGTGTGTTACTATTGGGCCTAGAATGGGATCTGATCTAATGATGCCCCAGTGTTTGTTAATGCCTGATCTGATGTTGCGGGCTTCTGTGTTGAATGTTGTGATGAGCCTGGTAGTGATACTTTGTTTCTGCTCTAGAATGGGGATGTTAGTGTCAACTTCGCGACCTACAGTAAGGAGGTCTTCCCTAGGAATTAAGTTGGCTCTGTTCATGGCTTTTCTGATGTTGGCTATGGAGTAACCTCTAGCTCTAAAGCGTTGGAATGCATCTTCCTGACAATGTGTTAGATCAGTGGGTGAGCTACAGATCCTACGCAGGCATAGCATTTCTCCGTAAGGGATGCTCGCAATCAGGTGTTTAGGGTGAAAACTGGCGGCATGAAGTGTTGAGTTCCCTGCCGTAGGCTTCCTATGTAGTTTAGAGTTCAGCTTGCCACCTCCCACAAATAACTCTACATCAAGGAATTCAATAGATGTTTTACTGATGTTGGCATTGAATTCAAGGTTAAGGCTGTTTGAATTGATTGTTTCAATAAACGCTTTTGCACTGATGGTGTCCCCCTTCCAAATAACGAAGACATCATCTATAAACCTTAACCAGGTGATTACATTGTTATTCCAGGTTTCGTGCAGGTGTCCCCTCAGAGTCTGCTCCTCCCAAGCTCCTACATGTAGACAAGCGTAGCTCGGTGAAAAGCATGCTCCCATGGCCACTCCCCTTAATTGATGGTACACTTTTTTGTTGAATAGGAAGTAGTTGTGGAACAAACACCATTCAATGAGGAAAAGCAAGAATTCATTGTGTTTATAGCAGTTTATCGGTTTTTTATCCAAAAAGTGCTTGCATGCTGCGATACCATCACTGTGTGATGCTTGTATAAAGCGAGGTGATGTAGAGCGACATGAGCAGATAGTCATTGCACCATGGGATATCTTTAATTTTCAATAAAAAGTCACTCGTGTCTCTAAGGTATGTTGGTAGGCTTGAGACCATATCTTGTAGGAAGTAGTCAACATATCTGGAGATGTTTTCGCACATATTCTTTTTAGCCGATATGATGGGACGCCCAGGTATGGGATCTGAGTTCTTGTGTACTTTGGGTAAGAAGTACAGGATCGGGAGCACCGGGGAATCTGTGTTTAGGAAAGAAAATTCATCTTTACTGATAATCCCTTGCGTTCTGTAGGAGTTGTGGTGCTTTCTTAGATCTTTATTGCTTGTGGCTATTTCTTTATGGCTTGAAGTTTTGTAACACTGTTGGTCTGTAAGATGCCTGTCAGCTTCTGCGAGGTACAAATGTCGTGGCCACAGGACAATATTACCCCCTTGTCCGCTTTATTGATGATCACTTCATTCTCTTTTTGCAGTTTTCTCATTAGGTTGTGATAACCTTGATTAATCTCTGGGCGGGTGTTTCTGTGTCGCTTGCCTTTCTTCCTGAGATGCAGGGATTTTAATTCATCAGTTATGACGTCGCTGAAAATGTCAATCGCATCTCTTGGCATCATTGGTGTAAAGGTAGAGTGCGGTTTGAAAGGACTTGGTACTCTCACGGTATCAGTGATGCTTACATCGCTGGAGCTTTGTTGCGTGGCAGTTGTTCCTTCAGCGGACTCTAGCTCAATTAGAGTACGTATGATTGGAATGTCAGAGACTGTGAGGATTGTATCAGAGGGTAACGGATTACTAGGTGTATTCTGGACGTTGCCGCTACTTTTTTGTTTGAAGAATTTTATGAGCTTGAGTTTTCTTATGATTTATATACATCAATGCGGGTGCTGCAATAATCAAAGCTACTTTCCGGACAAATATATATCTGTGTGTGTGTGTATATATATATATATATATATATATATATATATATATATATATATATATATATATATATATATATATATATATATATATATATTACCTACTGGTGGTCGCCAGTAGGTAGTTATAGTTAGGACCTTGTTTCTATAGGAAAAACATTTATTCTTTTGTCAAGATCTTTGACGTCGTTTGACGAATCTTCGCGAAATTTTGAAAACTAATGGGGCGGTCAGGTCAGCTGCTGTGTTGAAAGTTTCGGGGTGATTCGTGAAGCGGGGTTCAAGAAAAAGGGGGGTCCCAAAATGCTTTTTCTCCATGTTAAATTCCATAGGAAACTTTAGACACGGCTACAGCCCAAACTGCTGAACAAAATTGCACCAAATTTGGCAAAAATGTACCTCTTGGTTCAGAAAGTGTCGTGTAGTTCCTAGGAGTCCCCCAGGACCTGCACATTTTTGATGACCTAACCTGAGGGCTTGGTGTCCCAACCGCTTCTCCACAGGATATGTCAGCCGTTAGACCAGCTAGCTCTACAGTGTCACTACCACCCCCCTGTATTCTACAGTGATGTAGGTAGTTTCTGGCAACCACTGAACATGACAACCCTGATTCCTCAGGGATCGTGGAAAACAGTACAGTACGTTTCGCTCAGACACTCGTGCTTGCTTTCTCTCAGAAAACACACAGCATGGTGAGTAGGACATTTCAATAAGCATTTATTGGTACAGCGTCAACCTTGTGTAAAACATATGTGCTGCGACAATCAGGAGACAGAAGCATACGAAAGAGATTGCTAGTACCAATATCGTAAATAGTAGATACATTTATACCATAGTGCTAATAAGATGAACAGAAACAGTTCAGATAAAAACAGTAGCACATGCATATTCCTAGAATATGTGCCCTAAGTAACTTGCTAAAATGTACCTAGCCTAACCTGGATGTGTAGGTGTATATGTGTATAGATATGTGTATCTGTAGCCAAGAAATCCCCTAGGGAAGAACCAGCACCCTCACCTGATGGTGTAGAACGAAGGACCCCGTCTCTGCGTCGAGGATGACAGCCCGAAAGGGATGTCAGACCGCTGCTTGTCAGAGATTCGGCATGCAGGACCCCCGCCTCAGCTTGCAAGGAATTCTCCTCTAATTTGTAGGGGGGAGTGGGGTCTTTTATACTAAAGTGGTCACTCCAGTGTTTTTTCTAGAATCAATATGTTTTTAAAACAACCATGGATGTTTTGAAAACAATCATAAATGTTTTGAAAACAATCACTGATGCTTTTCTAAACAAGTGTGATCATGCACAGCTGGCTGATGGCCAAGGATGAAAAAAAGTGGTGACCCTTATACAGAATCAATCTGCCGTGCCTGGGGACATGTTTATGTACGTCAGGTACAGGGATTATTATAGAATACTTAGAGCCTGGTGTCCAGGAGACAGGAGCAAGCTACTAGGTAAAAGGTCACCTGTTTAGAATCGTTATTGCCGTGTGGATGGGACAATGTATATAAAAACGGGGTATATATCGATGGGACTATCCTAAAAGACATGACAACCACTCCTCATCAAAAGGCCAACAAGGTTAGTTAGGTATTGATAAAGCTAACGTTATTAAAAAGGTATAAAAATCACTTTATAATAAAACATACTTAAAAGCATTTTTTAAAAGCCTGAAAAAATGTCCATAAAAGAAAGTAATTTTTCCCTAAAGAAGCCTTCAAAAGGTCCTCTAAACTTGTACATATAGTGATTAGTGCACTAAGCACCTTGAAAGCCATGAAGCTCAGTTAGAACCGAGAAGAGAGAAAAAATAAAACAACGTCACACTCGACCTTCAATTTGGTAAATGTTTAAAAAGTTGCCATACAGTTCCCAGCTCAGGAGAGGCCAAATTGTTTTGAATCCTGCACTGAAGACTCAATATCGCTGAACATCGTATCCACAGGTGGCAGCCCCTCAAGAACTTCCAGTATCATATCCAATGAGCAAAGATGGTCATCTCTGGTTCCCACTGCAGCCGCCGGGGAATAGTTAGATGCCTGCATGCCTGATGCCGATGCCTGTACTTTTGGAGCAGAGCCAATATCCCTTCCAACAGGAGCAGAAGCATCCCTTGGAGGCTCTAGAAATGCCATCATCAACAGGGGAATACACTGTGGACAACAGCACGTGTGGGCCTGCAAAGGCGCCAGTAGCGCTTCTATGTCCGGTGGCCCAACCGATGGAAGTGTCAAACACAGGTCCAACACGCAGTCAAATCCGCAGAAGAGGCAGCAGAACACAGGCAGGACACAGTCTAGCCAGACCGGTCTAAAAGACAGGAACCAATGCTCACTCAGCTCTCGCAGCCGAGGTGTAGTCAGGTAGAACACCATGCGCTCACGACAACGTCGTTCCAGCAGTATTCTCTCCATTTCTTGAGGGATTGCGACGTCCATTGTGAAGCAAGAGTATTAAAATCAGGATGCCCGCTACCGAAAGCAGGACCAAAGGAAGCCCTCCAAAAACGCTTCCAAGTACGGAGTGTATGAAGGCTGGAATCACTCCGAAGGTAGTCTGAAAGGTGGTTAAGAGACCTGATACAAGTCACTTAAATAAGTGTACGATCCCACTCGTATCAGACATGTTAAAAATATGATGAACCATTTCTCCGAAATGGATCGGGAAGTTTGTATGGACCTGGGCCTGTATCTCTGCTGAAGACCTTGCAACCTGGAGATCAAAAGTCTCTCGGGCTGAAGTTAAGGCCATATTTTGTTGAAACAACATGGCTTTCAGTCTGCTCAGCGAATCAAACCTTATACTGGAAACATCCAATGAAGGCCACAGTGGTGCCTCCCTAACTGTGCGAGCCGGGGGAAACAATACTTGCTTTACAGCAAACAACCCTGAAGTTTACTGTGACTAGATTTGCGATGCCTGGCGCCATTCCACAACAGCCTTGATCAATCAGCACTAAATAACTTCCATTCTAAAGTAATTCAAAAACGGATGAATCACAGCAGCTGGGGAGTCTTTCAAGTAGGAAGATAAGATCGCTTTCGAAGCATTGCATGTTCCATGAAGCAGCACTTCTTTGCACACTAACGACCCACTTAAAGCCTTCTCACAGTCAGTACCACTTAAGAAAACTTCATTGTCCTTATTTCTGCAACTTTATCCATACGGTAACTCCCAGGTTTCCTGTATGAACCCTTCACCCAATGCTCCATACCTGCCTGCTTGGATGTATCTAAGGCAGTATTGGAACTGAAATGTCATGATTGGCAGTGTGATATAGCCCTGAATTAACCATTTTGTAGACTGTGACTCTGCTACAGTGAAAGGTTACTTCTCTAATTTTTCAATGAGCAGCATGGTGTATGTTGCACCTCTGCGTGCCATAGTCAATTGTCTGTCGGTTAGATTGTAAGCTGAGAACAGGTTTGTGCTGTTAATGTATCGCCATGGCATGTGGCTTGAACGCAGTGAGTGGAGCACCCAGCTCAAAAGCATAATGGAGCGCAATTGAGATTGCCCATGCTGTAGAATAGACAAATCTTGTTCCATTATGTCGATTGCCGAGGACACAATGTAGCTCAGTGAATAAATACATGAAGATAGTGTGGTCATACCATTGTCTACCACAGCCATGCCTTTTCTAAGTTAATCCTATCAATTTCATGTATGTCAAGTCAAGTCAAACCAGCTTTATTCGGAGTAATATTTACATCCATAAAAGCATACTATAACACAGTAAAATCGACACTCCTATTAAAAATGGCAAAGTTAATCATACACTCATTATTTCCAATACAGACAAAAATTACTTTAAAATATTGTGCAAAATATATCACATGTGCAAAATTAAGACATAAATGTGCAAAACTACAAAAATCTCCATAATACAAATGGTTGAGCATTTTTTAAATCAGATTCAAATTTCACAATTTATCAGTTTACAGTCAAGATAACCATTAAAAACATAGAACATAAAAAGTTTCACTAAATTTCATTTTGCTATCCATAAGCAAGCTGTTTTCATTCAAATTCAATTTCTTCATATGAAAGGGCCTCTAAATGCGACATACTTTTTCGTACTTTTATAGCTTTTTGGATATAAAGTGCAACTGCATTACAAACTTTCACATCCTTCAATGCACAAATATATTCAAAGGCAGATTTATAAGAATATAACCTTTCTTTTTGAAACAGAGGACGTAAAAATTGTTTTCTGAGCTGTTTATAAAAATCGCAGAAGAGGATAAAATGCAAGGATGATTGTTTCATAATGCCATTGCATGGACATTTTGGCAAATTTCGATTCCACTTTCCTGCAATCGGGAAAGCTATTAGAAAATGAGCCAAGCCCATACGCACTCTAGTAAGATAAAATCTATGGGTAATATCAGTAACTTGTAATAGATAAGATTGAATACCCAACCCTATAGTTATATCCAAATATTCTCTAGTGAGTGGTTTTGCAATGGCTTCTACTTCACGCCGTTGTGCACGTAATTCAATCAAATCTGTCTTAATTTTCCTTTTTCCATGCCACTGTTTTTGGGAAGGGTCTTCTAAATCAGAATTTAGACCACATTCCTTAAGTAGATTTTTAATGTATATTAACCAGGGAATATTCTTCCCATGGTCTAGTGCAATTACGTCTCTAATTAACTCCTGTGTAAATTTTGTACCTTCCTTACTCCAAATGCCGTGCCAAGTATTTAGGCCTGCAATACTAATAGAATCGCCCATATATGCAACCCCCAATTCTCGATGTATACTATAAGTGGGTGTTGAACTTGGTACTGCCAATAATCTCCGAAGGAATACATTTTCCTGTGACAAAATACTTGTGCAATTTCTGCCCCCCCACAAGGCAGAACCATAACAGGTACTTCCTATGCATTTAGTTCTGTATAAGGTCAGAATTTCTCTTATCGGTTTATTTCCCATTTTTTTTGAGAATCTAAAGAGTGCCTCAGTTGATTTAATGAGCTTTTTCTTGCAATGCTCAATATGGGCTCCCCAACTTCCGTTTGCCTCAAAAACTAACCCTAGATATACAAAGGATTTAGTCGAATTAATGGGGGCATTTTTCACATAATGCTTCTTTGTTTTTGCTTTTCTGTTACCGCACACCATTGTAAAAGTTTTTTTCAAATTTAAAACCAAGTCCTTATTAACCATAACATCTGCGAATGTTTCTATTAAAAGCTGTAAACCATTTGATGTTCTTGATAAAAGTACCGCATCGTCTGCATATAATAAAATCGGTACGCTACGCTTTCCCACTTTAGGGGGATCAGCTTTCAACTTCTGTAGTTCCGTGTCGACCCCGTTTATATATAACGAAAAAAGCAACGGGGCCAGCACGCAACCCTGACGAATCCCCCTAGTTACCTTAAAACTTTCGGTGCATTCTCCATCTGTACCATAGCGGACTTTCGCACTTAGATGTCTGTAAATTTGTGAAAGGAGTATAACAATATCCTCTGGGGCACCCATAAGGGATAATGTCTGCCACAGCTTGGAGTGGTTTACCAAGTCGAAAGCACTCATTAAATCCAGGAAACATAAGTGCAAATGGCCACTTTTTATAATAGTATATTTACTAATTAAAACGTGTAAATTAATACACTGTTCAATGGTTCCGATTTCTCTACGGAACCCATATTGTGTCTCGGTTAGAACATTGTGTTCCCCTACCCATAATTCCATCCTCTCTAGTAATATTCTACCCAACAATTTAGAGGTAGTATCGAGAAGTGAGATCGGGCGGTAACATTTCACATTGCCCCTATCTCCCTTCTTGAATATCGGAACAATAATGCTTTCCGTCCAGGACTGTGGAATCATGCCCTTTATTATAGCGTTAAAAATTCTGTGGAGGATCGGGACCCAGAGATCTAGTTTAAATTTAAAAATATCTAGGGGCACCCCATCTACCCCGGGTGCTTTCCCATTTTCACTCTTTTCCAAAGACAATTTTACTTCTTCACTGCTGATGGGTAACATGTTAGGGTTTTCTATCATTATAGTTCTTCCATCACCAACTTTATCATTTAGGCAATTTAAACCACCAGTCAATGTATCATTTTTTAATTCCTTTAGAGGATTAAAAACTTCAGAAAAATAGCTTATCCAATCCTGGGGCTGTATTAAACATTCTATTTTCGCAGTACCACTTTCTTTAAAATAAGCATGGTTTATAACTTTCCAAAAAGAATCGAGTCTTTAGTTTCTGCGGCCTGTTTCAATTTCTCCCAGGCCTCAGATTGGATTTCCCTCCTCCTCTTGGTTATAACATGTTTATATATCTGCCTGCGACTTTGAACCAGCTCCCTGTCTTTTGGGCTGGCATTAACAGCCTCCCTTAGAAGTTTATTTGCTAATGTACAGTCAGCATCGAACCAGCCCACTGATTTCTGTCTATTTTTCTTACTATTTTTCTTTCTTAAACCATGTGAGATTTCCATGGTAATGTTATGAAAAGCTTTTAAAACCTCACTATCTACTGCCTCCGGATTAGTACATCTTTCAAAATCTTTTTTACAATTAACCATTAATTTTTCTGTAAAGCCATCAGGCTTTATTCCGGTCCATTTAATTGATATACCATTTTCTCCATGTGTCGCAATTAAGGGGGCTAAACCTTGTCCAATCTGTGTGATAGAATGTAGTCTAAAAGTTAAAAGAAGAGGATAATGGTCACTTATAATACTCTCTTTGACCTCCATTTTCACATCTTGCTGTTGGCATTGCCCTGAAATCAAAATATGATCTATGGTGGATGCCGATCCTTGTCTAACAAAAGTGGGCAGCGCTAAATTGCCCTCCACTGTTACCTGGTCAACCAACTCCAGGTTGTATTTGTACATCAATGTATTAATTGATTCACCATAATTATTATGATAAAAATGACTATAATTGCTCACCCCACCATTACCATATCCACAGAGCTTCCATTCTTCATCATTACATTTCCCAATATTAAAATCCCCTACCCAAATTAACGTATAATCAGACTTAATTTCTCCTAAAATTTTTGAAGCTCATTATCTAGTGATGTAATAACTTGATCCTTAGTGCTATCAAAAACATTGTTATAAAAATTAACAATAACAAAACAATCTAGATCACTTGACAAGTGTAACAGTTGAAAGTAAGGAGAATTAATACATTTTCTTAATAGAGTCAGGGGAGAGGTGGTGGAAAGAAGGGTAGCCAGCCCACCCTTAGCCCTACCGTTAGTTGATGGTATTGCTTTAGTATCTATTATAGAAAACCCATCAATATAAAATGATTCTGTGAGCCACGTTTCTTGGACACATATTATATGTGGTTTTATGAAAGAATCCAACCATAAGTTATTATCAAATTTTGCCTTAATACCGGCAATATTCCAGGAGACCAGGTGTAAATTTTGCATATGAGCTTTCTCATGTAGAAGATTATTCCGTGCCAGTCAATCACAGTCTTCCAAGTTTGTGAGTGGTGAAAAACGATTTGATAACACTGGTTTTAAAGGGGCAAACAAGAAGATGTCCTGGTTCATATGAGTATCTTTTTCTGCCAAGGGTATAATTTGTGGTCCAGATGCATCATAGCGCCCTGGAGATCTAAACAATATACTGTCATAGGCATCAACAGAGTTCCCCAGACATTTTCCTACTCCGTTGTACGGCTTGTAAAAAAACCCCAGAGGAAGTGCCACCACTTTTGACTTATGAGTATAATTTCTTGATGCAAAAAGAATTCTTTCAACAACGTGAAGTTGATTGAAGTTAATTATAACGCAATCTCCAGTAAAGGATTTCCTCTGGCTTCCCACCCAACTGACCCTTCGAACCATATTTATATATTTGTCCACTCCTATCGTCAAGTCTGTATTACCTACCAGCCAGTGTAATACCTTATTTTTCAGTTGGGAAAAGTCCTCAGAGTTCCCATTAGTAACGGGCGGGACATTTCCCAAAATCACCACATAAGGTGTAGATTCTGGAGGTAAATGTATATCTGGTAAATTAAATCCAGAATGCACAGCAGTTACATTTGATATGTGGGATTGACGTTTCTGTGTCTGCTGAGGAACTTTTCCACCATTATTATTAATACACACACTATTTTCTTGCCTTAGAATGGTATATGGGTCTCTTACAGGGGGCTTTATAGGTAAAGGAGCAACATTTCCTTGGGAATTACTCAAATTCGATATGGACTTTTGTATTGTAGGATGGGGAGGGGAAGGGGAACCCATCTGAAGTTCTAGTGATGGTTTCCCATTTCTAGTTGTTGATACCTGTCCCTGCTTCATATTTCTTTCTATCACAGTTGAAGGGGTACTATCCTCAGATCCTTTATTAATATGTTTATTGTATTCAATAAACTTTTGCTCAATTGAAGTTAGTCTCTCAATAATTGGGCTTAACTTCATATCCATGACTTCGTTTAGGACTGACCGAATTAGCTCATGTAATGGGCTCCCATCCTGGCTCATTATTTTAGTATTTGTCGATATAACCCTAGGTGTATGATCAGCTTTTTGTCTTTTAGCTTTACCCCCTGTAGGGTGACTTTTCCTTTTTGTCCCTATCCCAATCCCTGACCCCTGTTTGAGACTCTCCGCCCCAACCAAACAACCACAAGTAACCGGTCTATTAAGTGGTATGTTATCATTCCCTTTATCCGTGTTTAACTCAATAGCTGGAACAATGCTTCCTCCCTTTGTTATAGAAACTGTAGGGGTAAGTGGTAAATAATTACTGGACGCAATTGTCTCAGCTATATTTCCTCCTAGGCTACCTTGTTCAGATTGTACCACTATCCTGGGGCATTCTACAACATTTGACAGATTTTCATTCGTTATTTGTACAACGGGAGACTCCAAAATGTGACCAGTTGTTGGTGATCTTGATAGACGCCTATTTACTAATTCGATTTCTTTATCTAACACGGAAGCTGCTCGTCTTAGAAATGAGTCCATCGTAACAATTGTACCAACAGAACTTACTGAGGTACCTGTAGTACCAGCTGTTCTCCGCTTCCCCATTACTTAGTACAAAGCTATGTTACGCACTATTTATACTCCAAACAATAACCAAAATTTGATAATTAGCAGAAGTGAAATCTTTGACCAGACGGTTCGACAAAGAACAGCCCAGCAGCATGTACACTTACCAACAACGGAACTCACCTACCTGCACAAATACCCTCTGATCCTTGATCATGTATGTCTCAGCAGCATCCTGTTGGGAGACTTTCCACAGTTCATTGTAAATGGCATACAAGAAGTGTTTTTTACGCGGTTTCTTGGGACCTAACAAGAAATCCCTAAGATCCATGTTTTCTGATAGAACGGACAAGTGTTGTTTAACCTGTTGTAGTGTTGAGGTTTTTAGCCATTCTAGACATAACTTCCCAACACTACCCTGGATCGTCTGTGTGCACATAGCGTGGGTCAGGCCTATGGATATTAAACCCTCTGGTGCTACCCTTGAATCTTGCTTGACACCTATTTGTGTCGATAGGCCAAACCAACCATCCCTTCCAATTGGGAGCTGAAGAATTGTATGTACCATTCTGTATCATTGCACTCAGCATTTTCTCGCTGATCAGTGTTTCATTCGAAATACCTGCAATAGGTATGGGTAATGGGATGCATGGTGTTTTCAGGTCTTTAATTTTTGAAAAACCTGTAGCAGGTAGTTTGTTGCACTGTTCTGTTCAGGAATATTATCTGTAACGGTATGAGGCAAGCTCTAAGTAAAGCCTCTGTTTCCTGAACCTGCCAATCTTTCGTCCCCCAGATGGATTTTGTGTCTATCGTGCCCCTCCAATAGTCGAAACCTTGTATAGACAGTTGAGAGATGAAAGGTGCTGAATATATGAGCTTTGTGTTAGTCAGCATCATTTTCTTCGCAGTTGCATTCGTCTGTACTAACTTATAGTAGTATGACATTGGGTCTGATGTACTGAACCCTGAAAATATGCAAATTTCTGTGCGAATGTGACAGAACTACCTTTCGGTGGTGTCGGGCAATGTTCCCATTGATGGTAAGTGTTTACAGTGCGTGGAACACTAGCTCTGTGCAAAAGGTGATGACCATAAAATTGGTAACAAAGCATACTGTTGTAGTCAGGTGTATCTTCATACAATTCCCTGTAAGAAAATGCAGCAGATTGTTCTAAATCTGAAAGCATAGTATTTACAGTCTCAATGTCCCAATCATCAGAGAGTGTACTCAGGGTAATGAAGTCATTCATTGAAATTTTGAACACTTGTGGAATTTTCAAATGTTCAGTAGGACCAAATACATCATATGAAACTCTATCCCAAACTTTACCATCCGGTACTGGAATTGCTGTAATGTTCACTAGGGACAAGTCTCTTTGTTCACGGTGTGATGACATATGTGGTTTCAGGACCAAGCTCACAGGTTGTACTGCAGACCATTGTGGGGGGTAATGTCCATTCAGTAGTAGGAAAAAGACAGTTACTATGCCAATCCAAATTAACAGGAACATGATCCCTAATGCAAGCCAAAGATGCAGCCAAGGGGAAACAAAGTAAGTCTTTTTCACCCTGAAATAGTAATGTCGAAATTGTTCTTTCTTGGAAATGGGTGGCGTTTGCTCAGGTTCACTTGGATCTGAAGAAAAGTCATCGAAGTTGATGAAGTAACCAGAAGCAGTTCGATCTATCTTTGGGAGCTCAGCAGTGTGTGAAGAACTGGCAGTTGCTTCTTGTGAAAGCAAATTGATATAAAGGTCCTTCTTGGGCCGAATTGCAATTTGTGCTTCAGTTTCATTTGGATGTTGTTCAATTTCAACAGGTGTAATTCGTACTCTGTTATTGGCTACTCCGGCATCTTGCATAGAGGAGTCTTGAAACGTTATTAATCTTTCCATCTGAACTTCCTGTATAGTAGCGAGAGGAGATCTGCGACTATTCAGGATTCCACACGGCCTGCTGTTGAGAATCGGCCACATAGTGTGGTTTGACCAGATCAATGAAGACAAACATTTTTTCTTTTTTACCATCAAGAGGCGGGAGAAGTACTGTTCTTGTTCCTTGAACCGCCAGGACTGGTACAGGATGGCCCCAACTCCTTCTTGTCCACGATCTTTTCTCTGACTAGGTCCCCAACCTTTGGGACCCAGACAGGTCTTGCCGGAACCGGTTTCACTTCCCAAGTGGCAGTGCATTTTATTTGGACGTTGCTTTGTAATGCCTGGAATTCATTGAGTTCCTGTAAAACAGCCAAACAATCGTTCCACTCAAATGGTTTTACATCCGCCACTGTGCTGGCACAATCGAGATCAGGTACCCACATTTTTGTCCCAAACAGTATCTCGTAGGGGGTACGTCCTCCCAAGGATTTTCTTGGCATATTATTCAGTGCCCTCTGGACCCCATATAGGTGATTGACCCAACTACCACCCTCACCTAATACCCTTGCTGTTAAATATTGCTTTAGGTCTCGGTTTTTCCTCTCCACCACCAAATCTTCCTCAGGATGGAAGGGGGAGGAGTACCGCAAGGCCACACCCATACTTTTCATGGCTTCCTTGTAAACCCGAGAGCTAAACGCAGGGCCACGGTCGTAATGTAATGTGCCAATTGCTTATGTCTCGATGAAGACTCGCTAATCCTTTATAACAGCTCGAGCGTCAGCCGAGCGCTGAGGCCAAACCCATAGAAATCTAGAGCATGAATTGACTGCCACCAAGATATATTTGTAAGCCCCGTCTGAATTTAAGGGGCCGCAGTGACCCAAGTAGACACATGCAAGAGGTCTGTCTGAAATGAGTAATGGTGTTTGTTGTGGCCGTGCTACGGTGGAACCTTTCATCTGCTGACAGATGTTGCACTTAAGACATAAGCCTTTGTTTGTTTAGACAAACTTGGCCACGAGAATCGCCGCTTCAGTAACGAAACTGTAGCAGTGATTTCTGCATGTGCAGAGCCCAGACCCTTGTGTGCAGCTAGAATTAAACCTAATCTGTGATCAGTGTTTGGCATAACTCTATCCCCCACTCCTGGAATTTGAGCATACGGTGTGTTTTGCCCACCTAATTTATAGGAATATTTGAGTGGAAAGGCCTTTGGAACGGCAGAGTGGTTCTTTGAGGCGTTGAAAGCTATCAGTATGTCTCCGTCTATCCTCATATTAGAACAAGTGATTGCAGCAACAGCAGGAGTTTGCACTGTCACCTTGGTGGCTTCATCAGCTAGTGAATTCCCTTCAACATGTATGCCAAAACGCTGGTGACTTAAGGTGTGAATAACTTGAGCCCATGGCAGGAATACTTTCAGCTTTGCCCCTTGTTCCCATAACAATTTATGTTTAATTGTGCAACACTTGGAATCGCTAAACCCATTCTGGCCCCATTAATGATGTATTCATATATCTCTAGAGGCAAGATTTAATTCGGGAGAGGGTATTCTTGTTCTAGTTCTCCAACCCCAGCGCCGGAAACAACGACATCACCCCCTCGCAAGACCTCTGCAACTCACTCGCCGCGTTCTTCCACCGCAAGATCACCGACATACATAACAGCTTCGACGCACAGACCACGCACCCTACCGCCGAACCAACGCCCGCCACCACCACCCTCTGCAACTGGACCCCGATCAGCACCGAAGACACCACCCGCACGATGAACTCCATCCACTCCGGATCACCAACCGACCCCTGCCCACACCACGTCTTCTCAACAAAGCCGACGCCACCATCGCACCCCATCTCCGGGACATCATCAACTCCTCCTTCCACACCGCCACCTTCCCGGAGAGCTGGAAGCACGCCGAGCTTACCGCCCTCCTGAAGAAACCAACGGCGGACCCCACCGACCTCAAGAACTACCGTCCCATCTCGCTCCTTCCGTTTCCGGCCAAAGTCATCGAGAAGACCGTCAACAGACAGCTTGCCGCCTTCCTCGAGACTGAATGGATCCCTCGACCCCTCGCAGTCCGGGTTTCGGGCCAACCACAGCACCGAGACCGCCCTTATCGCAGCCACCGACGACATCAGAACCCTTACCGACAACGGGAAACAGCAGCCCTCATCCTCTTGGACCTCTCCGCGGCGTTCAACACCGTCTGCCACCGCACCCTAGTGAAGCGCCTCAGCAACATCGGAATCCGAGAGAAAGCACTGGAATGGATCATCTCGTTCCTCGCCGGAAGAACCCAGAGAGTCCGCCTCCCCCGTTCAGATCCGAGGCCACCGAAGTCATCTGCGGCGTTCCACAAGGATCTTCACTCAGTCCAACCCTCTTCAACGTCTACATGAGCCCCCTCGCAGCCATCGCACGCCAACACAACCTCAACATCATCTCCTACGCCGACGACACCCAGCTGATCCT
The DNA here is from genome assembly GCA_963921515.1 of Calotriton arnoldi. NCBI lineage: Eukaryota > Metazoa > Chordata > Amphibia > Caudata > Salamandridae > Calotriton > Calotriton arnoldi. The sequence goes on along the minus strand of CAWUFW010002735.1, from coordinate 2,007,202 downwards.
CTCCCTCACCAACGACCCCACCACCGCCAGAGCCAACCTACACGACGGGATGAGAGACGTCGCCGACTGGATGAGGAACAGCCGCCTTAAACTGAACTCAGACAAGACGGAAGTCCTCATCCTGGGCTCATCACCCTCCGCCTGGGACGACTCTTGGTGGCCCCCGGCCTTGGGCACCGCGCCCAAGCCAACGGACCACGCACGCAACCTGGGCTTCATCCTGGACTCCTCCCTGTCGATGACCAGACAAGTCAACGCCGTCTCATCTTCGTGCTTCAACACCCTGCGCATGCTCCGCAAGATCTTCAGATGGATCCCCACTGAAACCAGGAAGACCGTCACCCAGGCACTCGTCACCAGCCGACTGGACTATGGGAACACCCTCTACGCCGGAACTACAGCCAAACTTCAAAAAGACTCCAGCGCATCCAGAACGCCTCCGCACGACTCATCCTGGACATCCCCCGGCACAGCCACATCACCGGACACCTGAAAGACCTGCACTGGCTCCCCGTCAGCAAGAGAATCACGTTCAGACTCCTCACCCACGCACACAAGGCCCTCCACGACCTGGGCCCCAAGTACCTCAACGACCGCATGACCTTCTACACGCCCACCCGCCAGCTACGATCAACCAGCCACGCCCTCGCCACCGTACTCACGCATCCGCAGAGCCACCGCCGGAGGAAGATCCTTCTCCTACCTGGCAGCCAAGACCTGGAACTCCCTCCCCACTCACCTTCGGCGAACCCAGGACCATCTCTCCTTCAGGAAGCAGCTCAAGACCTGGCTGTTCGAGCAGTAACTTACCCCCTCCCCCAGCGCCTTGAGACCCTCCCGGGTGAGTAGCGCGCTCTATAAATGCCGTGATTGATTGATTGATTGATTCGTACTGCAGGAACGCTTGTGTTTTTAATGTAGAATCATATGTGAAATCTAAGTCTGTTGCAGTGAGGGAATTAGCCCATTGTATCCATCGTGGATGTAGTGCTTTTGCATTTGAAATGCTGTCTTTGGTAACAGCTTCTAAAGTTGGTACCGGGGTTACAACAATTATGCGTTTCCCCTGTGCTAGTGCTCTTTCTCTCACTATAGCAGTCTGTACTGCGGTCAATATTTTTTCTGTTGCCGCAAATCGCCTTTCAGCATTTGTGTATAAATGTGATTTGCATGCAATTGGAACTGTCTCACCTTCATTGAAAGTGATGTAGGTATATCCTGATAAACCGGGGACAACCTGTATCACCAGGTTTGTAGAATTTGCTCATGTGTGTAAATGTTTAGATGCTACTATGTCAGCCTGAACTGAACGTAGAGTATCTGTGTGTTGTTGCGTCCACTGATGTGGCTTAAAATCAGGTCTGATTAAGTCGTAGAAAGGTTTTACTCCTTCTGCGCAATCTAGAATGTATGTCCTGGCAAAATTTAGAAATCCTAAGATGGATTGCAAACCCTTTCGATTTTTGGGAGGTTGGAGCAGCGCACACTTTTCGAAAGAGTTGCCTTCCAGGCTCTTGCCTTCACTTGATAGCTCATATCCCAAAAACAGGACATTGAGATGGGTAATTTTTGATTTCTTGAAATTACATTTGTAGCCCAAATTGGCGAATCCCACAATTATGTTGTTCACCCTGTTCAAGTGTTCAAGTAATTCATCGTCCGTTAAGTAGATGTCATCTACATAGGACACAGCCTCCTCATCGCAAGTTTGTAATCTTTCTGACACTCTTGCCGAGAATAGCCCCAGGCTGTTGAGGCAAACGACAAAACTTTTGCTGAGTGCCGAGCACAGAAAATGCTGTCAATTATCTGCTTTCTGGAGCTATATTCTGGCAGAAGAATCAATTTGAGATATCTAATGTTGTTTTGTATTTCTTCCGCACAATGTTATTCATTGATGCGGCACTGTGTGCATTTTGAACTGCAAATGTTTGTGTGCATGTGTTTAAATGTCAGTAATCTAAAACTAGACGATATGAATTGTCAGGTTTCATTACTGGAAACAAAGGATTATTCATCGGGGAGGTGCAAGTCTCAATCACACCTTGGTATTGGAGTTGGTCTGAGATTTCTTTGACCTGTCTTTTTCCTTCATTTTTTATAGGGTACTGTCTCTGTGGATTTGGAATAGATTTTAATGGGATTTCGTGGTGGGTAAATTTCATGTCCCACCCTACATGGTTGCGGTATAATGCCTGAGCTAGCGCTACCGCCCACTCCTGCGCGTATGAATGTTTTAACGATTCTGGAATCAGGTCGGAGAAAGCAGGAAAAATGACGCTTTCCCCTTTTGGGCAATCTACCACAAACTCAGGAGGCCAATCTCTTTCTGCTAGCAGTATGTCATATCCATATGTCAAGTTCTCCCAAAAGAGACCTTTAAACTTTCTTGAGATGTCCCCCTCTATTTGAAGTGTAATTTCGTACAGTCTATGCGGGACACTAACTCTGGTATCAGGTGTTTCCACCATGATGTGCTCATTCAATACTGCTGTCACCAGAAAATCCTTCAGGTTCTGGCGAGCTATTGTTACTTCTGCCACACTGTCTAGCATCGTCAGAGCCCATTCCCTGTTCAGACGCTGAGTCCTCAGTAACCTTGGCATGTCTAATTTTAAGCCAGCTACGTTCTTCTTTTTGAATTGAGGTTTTGCTTTAGGTTGTTCTTCCTATTTGATAATATAATCTGAAGTGCGATGTGTTTCCCTTTTTGTTTGTGGTCGATCTTCCTGCTTTTGTTCTGATCGCCCGTCCCTCTCCGAGTTTTTTGATGAACCCTGGAAAGAATGAAAGGAACATGTATCAGTGTCCTGATACCTATCAGGTTTTCTAATGCTATCATGATTCCTAAGGTTGTACCTCTTTTCAGAGGACTCCCGTTGGGGAGATGCACCCCTTGATCGTGAATTCTTTTCTGAATTATTATTTTTAAAATTTTTGTTTTCCCATTATTTTTTAGAAGAAGTGGGTGCTTGCTTCGAGTTGTCCTTTTCGGGACTACCCGCCATTTGTGGCTTCCCTGCTTTTATTCCCAAATTATCTCTACCTAATTCAGCATTGGTTTCTTCAATAATTTTTGGTAATTCTCGCTCCCTATTTCTAGGTGCTATTTCCCTTAGGCGGCTGTATATGGCCACTGCTGCTGCCTCCCCCTTAATATTGCTCAGCATGATTGCAGTGACTTGGGCAAAACTACCCATCAGATTCATTCCCAAGTCCAGGGCAGATCCTGCCCCATACTCATTCTGTATTTGTTTCAATACTTCTGGAACAACTGCTAAGGAAGGAGTACCGTGTATTCTGACGTAAACGGCAGCAAAGATTGTTCCCCAAGTGGTACAATCCTCAATCTAGGGAACCATCCCCATTGGCAAGCAAATTGTTAGCATTCTATGATTTTCCTGCAGACCCGTATGGGGAAATACTGCTTCCAACTGCGCTATTTTTTGTGCAATCCAGAACAGAATTTGCTCCCGTTTGGAAGGAGTAGTCCCTGTTACTGATTTCAGTGTCTGTGGGTTAATTGTAGGTGTGGTCTGATGTGGACCAGCTGGAGCATTTCTCGCAGGGTGGACTTTTAATGTTCACATGACAAACTGGACAATGTGTCTGTATAGCCTGACTATGTCTTTGTATATTTTACGTACTTCATCCACTGGTAGTCTATCTATCTCAGGATGTGGAGTGTATGTCGCTAAGACCGGCCAGGTCACTCCTTCTATGCTGAGCGGACCGAGTCTTACGACAGATGTGTGTGGGAGGGCACCTTTAAACCAGCTTTTATGCTGCTGGTAAGTTAACGGGACTTCAATGTCTGTGTATGGAATGTATTCATCTGGTGGTTCAACTACAATGTATGCATGGAACAATTTAGTCACTGGATCTGCAGGTGGGAACTGAACCCAAGAATGTAATACCTCTGATCCGAACACCTCATGTGCCTCAATCACGAAGGTAACACAGCCACCTGTTAAGGGTATGCCGTGTTCTAACAATTTTATAGTTACTGCATGTCTGCAGTTCTCTGTGATGTTAAGAGTGTTTGCAACTTTGTCTTCCCCAGAGCTACTCGCGGGCTCAGTCATTTTTAAAAGAGAAGAGTAAGTTTAAGAGGTAGGGTTTTGCACAATGTGCTGAACCATTCATCCTTAGAAGCTTGCTAAACCTTCAGCCAATACGCAAAGTATATCTGCTCAGCTGAGACGGATTTCCCCTTCACACTTCAGACGTCTCTGAAAAGATGTAAGTAGGGCTTTCTGAGAAAGCACGATGATTTTTACTTTTAATATAAGAACCAAACCAACGTTGGCGACACCATGTCGTGTAGTTCCTAGGAGTCCCCAAGGACCTGCGCGTTTTGGATGACCTAAACTGAGGACTTGGTGTCCCAACCGCTTCCGGACACCCCCACAGGATATGTCAGCCATTAGAACATCTAGCTCTACAGTGCCACTACCACCCTCCTGTATTATACAGTGGTGTAGGTAGTTTCTGGCAACCACTGAAAATGACAACCCTGCTTCCTCAGGGATCATGGAAAACAGTACAGTATGTTTTGCTCAGACACTCGTGCTTGTATTCTCTCAGAAAACACACTGGATGGCGATTATGATGTTTCAATTAGTATTTATTGGTCCAGCGACAACCTTGTGTAAAACATATGTGCTGCGACAATCAGGAGACAGAAGCATACAAAAGATATTGCTAGTACCAATATCGTAAATAGTAGATAAATTTATACCATAGTGCTAATAAGATGAACAGAAACAGTTCAGATAAAAACAGTAGCACTTGCATATTCCTAGAATTATCACCCTAAGTAATTTACTAAAATGTACCTAGCCTAACCTGGATGTGTAGGTGTATATGTGTATGGATATGTGTATCAATAGCTAAGAAACCCCTAGGGAAGTACCAGCCCCCTCACCTGATGGTTTAGAATGAAGGACCCCGTCTCTGCATCGAGGATGACAGCCCGCAAGGGATGTCAGACCACTGCTTGTCAGAGATTCGGCATGCAGGACCCCCGTCTCAGCTTGGAAGGAATTCTCCTCTAATTTGTAGGGGGGAGTGATGGTCTTTTATACTAAAGTGGTCACTCCAGGGTTTTTTCTAGAATCGATATGTTTTTCAAACAACCACAGATGTTTTTAAAACAATCATAAATGTTTTGAAAACAATCACCAATGCTTTTCTAAACAAGTGTGATCATGCACAGCTGGCTGTTGGCCAAGGATGAAAAAAGTGGTGACCCTTATACAGAATCAATCTGCCGTGCCAGGGGACATGTTTATGTACATCAGGTACAGAGATTATGATAGAATACTTAGAGCCTGGTGTTGAGGAGACAGGACCAAGCTACTAGGTAAAAGGTCACCTGTTTAGAATCGTTAATGTTGTGTGGATGGGACAATGTATGTAAAAATGGGGTATACATCGATGGGACTATGCTAAAAGACATGATAAAAGCACTCTTTCTGTTAAATGGTGTATATCCATTCAGTAGTTCCTGAGTAAATTAAAGATTTCTCAGATATACAACTGTGGCTGCGGTGGATCCGCGAACCCTCCCGATCTCGTGCCTGAGATCTGATTGGCTGCCAACACTTCCTGGTTTGAACTGAGTCACAAGAAAAAAGGTTAAAGAACAAAAAAAGGGGGCAGGGTAGAAACACCTTGACACCCTAGGCCTGTTCAGGGGGTTCCACAGGGACCCCCAGGGCCCAAAAAACATTAAAATAAAAAATTGGCAGGATTTGCAGTGGATCCGCGAATCCGGCTGAAAATGTTTTAAAAAACAAAGCGCAGGCTCCTGTGCTTCATTTCCTTTAGGCCCCAGGAGGGCCAGGTCCCAGGGGGTTACTGAATTGATAATGCAGGGGCAACCCTGGCCCCACATCCCCGGGGACCGCCACCTCCCCGGGCTAATTTTTGAAATGTCAGGGGGCCTCGTGCCCCCCGCACAGCCCCGAGGACCGCCACCTCTACTGGGCTATACATACAAAAAAATATGTGGGGGGCTACAGCCCCCCACGTAGCCCCGGGGATCGCCACCTCCCCAGGGCTCTGTTTACAATAATGTGTGGGAGGACTTCTGCCCCCCACACAGCCCCGGGGACCGCACCTTCCGGGACTATGTTTAAAAATAATGAGGAGGGGCTCCAGCCCCCCCACACAGCCCCGGGGACCACCACCTCTTGGGGCTATTTCAAAGATGGGAGGGGCCACGCAGCCTGCTCCTAGAGCCGTATATGGCCCTGTGGACCGCCACCCCCAGGGCCGGCTCCAGCAATGTCCCGGGGTGCCCACTCCTGGTCCATTGTAGTTTTCTATGGCTTGGTGGGAGCACTGCTCCCGCCAAGCCATAGCAAACTCTGCTTAGTTTCCTGGAAGAGAGAGCATAAAAATTGCTCTGGCTTCCATGAAGTGGAGCAGAGTTGCTTTTCGGCAGATGGAGCTGCATGTTTGCAGCTCCCTCTGTCCAAAAACAATGCCGGCTCCCACAGGAGGTGGGGAGCCGGCAGGGACCGCAGGGGCCTTAAGGCTCCCCCCACGGTCCCCAATGACCTGGCCAAGCCCCAGGGAATTGGGTCCCTGGGACTAAAATTGACCTCGGGAGGGGGGCCCCCTCCCTTTTTAATTTAATAAAATAAAAAAAATGGGTCAGGGCCCAGGGCCCAAAAGGGTGAAAGGGAAGGAGGGCCACACAGCCCCTCTTCCTAAAATACAAAAAAGAAAGGAAACCGGCAAGTTGCCGGAGGCCCTGCCCCTTTTCTCCACTACTCTGCTAATGCGCCTCCTGGCACGCTCTTGGTTGGGGGATGAAGTCCCCTTGGCTCCTGAGGGCATTAGGGGCCAGCTAGGCCACCTGTTACCTCCAGTAAGCCCCACATAGTGGGATTGCTGAGAGGTGGCTAGAGGCCACGCCCCATTTTCCAACACTCTGCAAACGTGCACAGTGCTGGTGGGGCAATGAGGTCTTGTTGCGTCCTGAGGGCCTCAGGACTAAAGTGGACTTTATCCCCAAGCAGCAGTGCGCCAGGAGGCACGATTGCAGAGTGGTGGAGAAAGGGGGCATGGCCTCTGACCACCTCTCAGTAATCCAGCTGTGTGGGGCTTACTGGGGATAACAGGGGGGCAAGTTGGCCCCCAAGGACCCTCGAGAGCCAAGGGGACTTCATCCCCCAAATAGTAGTTTGCCATGAGGCACATTTGCAGAGTGGAGGAGAAAGAGTGCGTGGTCTGCTATCAGATCTCAGCAATCCTGCTGTTTGGGACTTACTGGAGGTAATAGGAGGGGTAGTTGGCCCCCAAGGATGTCCTTGGAGACCAACTACCCCTCCTGTTACCTCCAGTAAGTCCCACACATTATGATTGCTGAGAGGTCTTTGGAGGCCATGCCCCCCTTTCCTCACCACTCTGCAAACGTGTCTTCTGGCACACTACTGGTTGGGGGATTAAGTCCACTTTACCTCTGAGGGACCTTGGGGGCCAAGAAGCATTCCTAGTACCTCCTGTAAGTCCTACGCAACGGAATTCCTGAGAGCTGGTCGGAGGCAAGACCCCTTTCTCCACCATTCTGCAAACGTGACTGCTAGTTAAAAAACCTTAGAAATTCACTAAAAAAAACAAAGGTTACAGGGACGTTATAGTTAGGAATTAGCATTTAGAAAACATTAGAAACTCACTGGAAAAAAACAAAGGTTACAGGGACGTTATAGTTAGGGTCAGATTTTACTCATTCTAAACCAGAGAAATTCAGCCATTATAGTTACCTGAGTTAACTATAACTCACGCTCCCTCACTGCTTATGACCTCACATATTACATCACTCATGACATGGTCAGTGACATCACTGATGATATCACTGATGACATCTCAAATGACATAACTGATTACATCAGTGATGCCATCGTCCACAGCATCTCTGACGCACTCACTCATACCCCTATAGAATCTTTTATACACCCACCACGCTCCCACACAACCATTCACATACCCATTTACAGGACCATACCTGTACTTACATACCCACTCACTGATTCATAGATCTACACACACATCCACTCACTCATCCATACTGCTACTCATAAACCCATTCACTCACTAATACAGCCATTGATATATCCACTCATACACCCATACAAGCACTCACACTCTGAGTGAGTCAGCCATAGAACTACTCAGACACCTAGTCACTCACCCATACAGTCAATCACGCAGCCACTTACCCAAACAGTTACACACACACCGACTTACTTACTCATACAAATAGTAACCCATACTCACTCACCTATACAGTTAGTGACAGAAGCACGCACTCATCCATATAGCCACTCTCATATTCAGTCACTCACCCATACTGACCCATGCCCTCAATCACTGACACAGCCATACAATCACTCACCTATACAGCGTCTCAGACAAGCACACAGTATCCCATATAGCCACTGACTCACCCACACATCCATACAGGCAGCCACACACCTACTCACCCACACACACAGACAACCAGACAACCATAGAGGTAGTCAGACAACCAATCACCCATATAACCATTCATGTACCCACTAACACACCATTCTCCCACTTCAACTGACAGAAAGATAAACTCATTTACACAACAGTCACTCACCTATACATTCACTGAGACACCTAATCACTCCCTTATACAGTCAGTCATGCACCCACTGAGTCATCCACACAGACACTAATACACCCACTGATTCACCAATATACCTGAGTATATACATTTAACACTCATAAACCTTTTAAACACAATCACTGAATGATGTCATCACTGATGTCATCAGTGATATCATTTCAGATGTCATCAGTGATGTCACTGACCATGTCATGAGTGAGGTAATATGTGAGCTCATAAGCAGTGCATTACGGAGGCGCGTATTATAGTTAACTCAGGTAACTATAACGGCTGAATTTCTATGGTTTTATATGAGTAAAATCTGGCCCTTACTATAACGTCCCTGTAACCTTTGTTTTTTTGAGTGAATATATATATATATATATATCCAAGGTACCGTCTGAACTATTCCTCCAAGTTAGACGCCCATGCACAAGTTCTTCTCTTGTGTAGAAATCTTTAGTTGGTCCTCATACCACGTTTCGGCTTCCAAGAAGCCTTGATCACTTAAGGGTAACCACCATTGTGACAACAGATTTAAAGCCATCAGTAACATGTATTCAAAGAAAAAGAAAACACACTATGCTCACAGTATGTTCTCTCCATGATACAAAACCGAATTCATTATTTTCAATCAATAGACATTTTTGCAGCAAATCAAATAATGACCTTACCAGAATTAATGAGGAAACAATAAAATGCATTGCATGTGTTAAATAAAGAAAATTGCTCAGTGTTATACGGCCTCAAAATAAAGTGCTGCGTGCGTCATCACTATTTATAGCCAGTTAACCTTTTCACTGCTAGGCCTTTTCTCCCCGTGCTAAGATTTTTTTGGGCTATGTGGGTTAGTTTGCGAATAGGTCCCTGTAACATTTTATCCACAAAAGGCACCAACACCAAATTTGGGTGTTTTTCTTCCAACATCCTGAGGATTCTAAAGGTACCCAGGGTTCATGGATTCCCCTGGAGGGGCCAAATTTTTTTGCCATAATACAGCAAAATTTTGTTTTTTTGTGTGTAAAATAAGAAAAAAGTGCTGCAGAAGAAAGCATCTGTGGGCATATGTACAAGGAGTTAACGCCGCCTTAGCTGCACTTTTCCGACGGTTCGATGGCGATATTTTCATCGCCATATGTACAAGCTGTCGCTAACCTCTGTAGGCGGCAGTTTTCCGGCGAAAACATCCATAGAAAAGATCGCCACTTGTGTTAGCGATAATGACATGCAAGGGAGGCGTTCCCGTGCAAAAACGGCCGCTAACCCCACTTCACGATATTTACAAGGGAATTCTTGAAGGTAGGAGGACCAAAAAAACTGCCTCTAACTGCAGTTAGAGGCAGTTTTTTAAGACCAGAAAATAACATCTTAAAAATGAAGATAACACTTGGGGCCTCATTTCAACAGGTTTTGGTGCTTGACAGTGCTGCAAGCAATGTTGCTGCGCTGCCCTGCGACAAAACTACAGGGCAGGAATGCGCACCATCCAAAAGATAGTGCGCATTCCTGGGCCTCAGTCAGGAAAAGTTTTGCAGCGCTGCGACAAGACAGAGTTGCAACACTTTTCACTATGCCCTTCCTGCGACACCATGGATGTGCTGTATTCACTGGACAGCGCTCCATGACTCAAGTAATGACAGATACATCTGGAATCCTGATGTATCTGTCTGCGCTAAAGTCATGCATTGCTGCAGTTGTGTCACAAGCATGACGCAACTCCAGCAATGCATGGGGCTAGCCTATCCATGTGGCACTGCGTCACCCTTACGCCTGCCATCAGGCAGGCATAAGGTACTGATGCAGTGCCGTCATACAATTGTTGCAGTGAAATCTGATGGATTTCACTGTGCCACTCCTATGAGGCCTTGTCGCGTGGGAACACACACCCTGCATACATCATACCTGATGCAGGTATGATGTGGCACAGGGCTTCACAAGGTCACGCATATGCCTACATGCGTCACTTTGCAAATACAGTGCAACGTGGTGCTAGATTTTGCCTGGTCTTTATTTGAGGGGTGCCAGGGTGTTGGCGCAGTTGGAGATCCATCGGTGGCGGTTGCGTGCTGCGGTGTTAGTGCCTGTAAGCGTTGGCGGAGTGGTGGAGCTGAGGGAGTTGACGAGAAGTTCTTCGGTGTCCTTGATCCAGCTGCAAGGGGGGGCGATGATGGTGGTGGTGTACGGTGGGCATGGTGAAGACGTGATGTATACAATGATGATCGGTACAGGAGAGTCCGGTGGTGTGGCTGTTGTCGAAGTTCCTGCTGGTGGAGGAGACTTGCTTGACCGTGTGTCCTGCTATGTGGCTTGTTGCAGTGACTAGCTGCTTGAGTATGATGTTGGCGAGCTTCCCCAGGAAGGGGTGGTGTTCTGGTCACTGGGGTTGTCCAGGTGGAAGTAGAGTTAACCGAGTAGGATGTAGTCGGTGGATGGGAGAGCCTGGGGTGCAATGAGGTCTACAATGGTATCGGAGAATGGGGGTCCATTGTCCGGGGGCCTGAAGATGAGGGGTGCAGCAGAGGATGGGGTTGGGGTTGGTCCGGATCTGGAAGTTGAGGTGTTCCATGGTCACCGTTGGGTCATTAGAGTGCGTGGTCAGTCGGCTTGTGCTTCTGTAGGTGATGGCAATGCCTTCTCCTGGACGGGGGGCTGGTCCTTGCGGGTTATTTAGTAGCTGTCATTGATGGCGATGGCGATGTCTGGTCCGGAGCAGAGGTTGGTCCTGGCAGGCGATGTGGCATCCAGGGTTGATGGCGAGGAGGGTGCTGGCGTCGTAGCGGTGGAGTGTCTGAGAGGAAGGGGCCTTGGTGCTGAGCACGGTCCAGGGGCCGACAGACGGGCTTGCCTATGTCTTGCCTTTGGCATGGGAGATGTCCATTACAATGCAGGCATTACATCATCTTTACAACGCAACTACAACAACGCAGGTGCCTTTACATCGCATTCCATTCCAACGCATTGTGAGGTTAGTAATGGTGTTTTTTAAGTTTTAGGGTGGGTCTGGGTTTCGGGGGTCAGAGATGAAATTTGGGGTGTGTTTTGGGGTCAATATGAATTTTAGGGTGCGTTTTGGGGGGTCAAATATGAAAGTTAGGGTTCATGGTGTGTTTTGGGGTGCAAGGGTTAGTTTTAGGGTTGCACTCACTGAAGTGGGAATAGTAATTTTTTCATCTCCGCTATCCAGCACTTTCTCTACTGTTGCAATATGCGTAGTATTAGAATGCATTGTAATGGAATGCGATGTAATGGTATGCATTGTAACGTCATATATACCTTTGGCACACCAGTGGTACGGCTGCTGCGCATGGGCGCACAGCGCATGCCATAGAGAAGTGCTGCGGGGTGGACTGGACAGCTGGGAGGTGGGAAACACCGGAAAGGACACTGGATGGGGCAGGAACGCGGGGGTGTGTGTGAGCGGGTGTTGTAAATATTTAAATGAAAGACATCTTACCTCGAGGCTGGGTCCCGTGTCTCCTTTGCTCCTGCTCTCCTGAGTCTGCTTGAAAGCAGTGGGGTGATGTTCTTCTGTCATTGTTGATCAGCCGCCACTGGGGGTGCGTCACACCAGGTGCTAGGCCTGGGTGACTTGACCCCCGGTCCTCCTCTGCTACGCGTCCCACCTTCTCCTTACCTGGACATTGACGCCGTGGCGCAATCAGCTGCACTCTCTCCAAATCTGTGACTCAGCTAGCAGGAGCCTCAGCCAGGTGGGATTTCACAAGCCTGGGTACAGCAGTCGCCGCCAAGTCCGCTGGGGAACCTCCCGATGCAGGTGATACAGCAGGGCCCCCTTAGGCGTGAACTTGCAGCGCTTCCGCCACACAAGTTAGGCGCAGCTCAGGGGCCTCACCTTCCACAGCGTCCGGCCAGCGCAAATTCATCTGGCCTGTGATGCAGAAAGGCGCTGCCCACCGCTGGTATTCCCCTCCGTGCACCCCGGTGTAGTGGTAGATCGTAGTATGCAATTCAGACCTCCCTACGTTTGTGCACAGGAGCGCCTGTACCATTCACAGCTCTAAGGGGCTCAAGGCAGTCTTCTCACACAGGTCAGCAACGTGTCTCTGTGCGCCCTGCCGGACTTCACCACCAGGTAAGGGCGATCGCTGCGCCTCAATGTCTACCACCACGGCTCATCAACTCCACAGCACCTCCGCATCCCACTCCAGATGCAGGTACAGCGAGGCATCCAGGCTCCAGACGCAGGACCAGCAAGGCATCCAGGCTCCAGACGCAGGACCAGCGAGGCATCCAGGCTGCAGATGCAGGACCAGTGAGGCATCCAGGCTCCAGACGCAGGACCAGCGAGGCATCCAGGCTCCAGATGCAGGACCAGCGAGGCCTCCGGGCCCCAGGGACTGTCTGTGCTTTTAAGGTTTTGGATACCATGGTGTTGCAAAGAGTGTGCAATGAGAAGTGATGCATCACTGGTGTTGCACCGCGATGCGCCTCTTTTCATGGATTTAGTCCTGCATTTCCTCTTTCCCTTGGACTCTGGCTGGTCATCCTGGATGTTGGGGGGCTTGAGGGGGTGGTTGATCTGTGCTGCACTTGGCCCTGGCTGCTCCATTCTGCATTCCATTGTTTTTTTGCCTTTTTTTCATTGGAGGTCAACTGATAGGCTATTTTTGGCTATAGAGGCAAAAAAAACTCACATTGGGCTGAATAATGTGCGTTTTTTTTTACGCTAATGGGCCGGAATTCCTATTGCCATCACGCTAACGTTACTGGCAGTTTTCACCGCTGATCCCTGAAGCTATCGCCATGTAGTGACGGCTTGTAAATACGTCGCAAACAAGGCAATATTTTTCAGCGGTACACGGCGGTAAGAAAGCTGCCGCTAACTAGCGTTAGCAGTAGTTATCGCCAGTTCTTGTACATATGCCCCTTGGTTTTTTCCCTGCAAATGATATCAATGAAGGGTTTGCGGTTCTAAATTCACCATCTTCCCAGATTTCAGGAAAAGGCAGACTTTTGTTAGAAAACCAAATTTTTCCAGACAGTTTTGGCATTTTACTGGGACATAGCCTATTTTTCCTATTTTTTGTGCTTTCAACCTCCTTCCAGTTAGTGGTAGAAATTGGTGTAAAAATAATAATAGAATCCTGAAAAGCTATACATTTCTGAAAAGTAGAGAAAATTCTGAATTCAGCAAGTGATCATTTGTATATATCCTTCAAGGTTTTCCTATAGAAACTAACAGTTGAAATAAAGAAATATTGGAATTGAGTTGAAAAAAAAGCCATTTGTACCTACATTTTCACCTGTAACTTCTTTTAAGTATGTCAGATTTTAGAAAGCAGTATACCGTTACGTCCGTTGAACCCTTCTGGTTGTGGGGATATATAGGCCTTGCAATGGTTTTCATTGTGTAACGGGTATACAACAATTCATTTGGTAAAATATAGAGCGAAAAATAGGTATCAAGGAAACCTATGTATTTTTGAAATGGGAACAAAGGGCCTCATTACGATGGCGGATGGACATCGTCTGGGAATGGGGAGCGGCCGCCCATGAGGCAGCCTACCCACACTCTGAATTGCAATGCGACCACCTCCACGGCGGTCGCATTGCCTATATTTTGTATTGCGGCGGTGATGCGGTCAGCAGCCCCCGCAGCAATACAAAAAAATTGGTTGTTTACATATCCCTGCACTACATGGCAGGCACCATGTGGTGCCTGCCACATAGTACAGGGATATTTAGGGGGACACCCTAGGTGCCCCCCAGGGCCCATGCACCAACCACATGGGGTAAGAAGGGCCCGCTACAGGCCCCAAATCCATTTCCACCAGCCATTTTGGTGCGTGTTGACCGCCGCAGAATGACCGGCGGAAAGGTATATTATAATCCCCACAGCAGTGCCTGACAGGCACCGCTGCCATTCTGGGGATGGAGGGCGATCCGCCAGGTGGTCGGAATGCTTCCAACCGTCAGGACCGTGACGGTCGGTCTTTCTGACCGCCAACACACCGCCCTTCATCGTAATGTGGCGGGTGGTGATTCAATCAGCGATAGCGGGGAGACGCCACCGACAGCCTCTTGGTGGCAGTCTCCCCGCCATCGTAATCAGGCCCAAAATATGGAGTTTAGGAGCAGTGGTAATTTGCACATCTCCGAATTTGTGAATTAGAGAGCATTTTGCAAAATGACTTCTTTTTTACACACTGTCTCACCTTTGGACGGCAAATTGCCCAAAACACAATGTGGACAAATCACATTTTTCAAGTAAAATCTGACCCTTTTTTTGCAATGTGCCTAGCTGTGGATTTTGGACCCTAGTTCAGCGGGTACCTAGGGAAACCTAGCAAACCTATACATTTTAGAAAACTAAACATCCAGGAGAATCCAGAATGGGGTGACGTGTGTGGCTCTTACCAGGTTCTGTTACCCAGAATCCCTTGCAAACCTCAAACTTTAAAAAAAAAAACATTTTCCTCACATATCTGTTATGGAAAGTTCTGGAATCTCTGGGGAGCCACAAAATTCCACTCACCCAGTATTTCCCCAAGTCTCCCGATAGAAATGGTACCTCACTTGTGTGGGTAGGCCTAGTGCCCGCGACAGGAAATGACCCAAAATGCAGCATGGGCTCATCACATTTTTCCAGTGAAAACTGACCCTTTTTTTGCAATTTGCCTAGCTGTAAATTTTGGACCCCAGCTCAGCCAGCACCTAGGTAAAAATAGGTAACCCTACATTTTTTAAGGCTAAACACCCAGGGGAACCCAGGATGGGGTGACTTGAGTGGCTGTCACCAGATTTTGTTACTCAGAATCCCTTGCAAACCTCAAACTTTGTCAAAAAGACATATTTTCCTCACATTTCTGTGATGGAAAGTTCTGGACTATGCGGGAAGCTGTAAACTTCCACACACCCAGCATTCCCCCAAGTCTCCCAATAAAAATGGTACCTCACTTTTGTGGGTAGGCCTAGTGTCCGCGACAGGAAATGGCCCAAAACGCTACGTGGACACATCACATTTTTCCAGTGAAAATTGACCCTTTTTTCACAATGTTCCTAGATGTGGATTTTGGACCCTAGCTCAGCCGGCACCTAGGGAATCCTAGCAAACCTGTACATTTTTAAAAACTAGACACTCAGGGAAATCCATGATGGGGTGACTTGTGTGACTCTCACTAGGTTACCCAGGATCCCTTGCAAACCTCAAACTTTGTAAAAAAAACAAATTTTCCTCAAATTTATGGAATCTGTGGGTAGCCACAAACTTACACACACTCAGCATTCCCCCAAGTCTTCTGATAAAAATGATACCTCACTTGTGTGGGTAGGCCTAGTGCCTGCGACAGGAAATGGCCCAAAGCATACTGTGTAAACTTCAAAATTATCGATCACAAAAAAGACTTGGTTTTATGATGGAGTCACCTACGTTTTTGGTTCCGGGCTCAGTGGGCATCTAGGGAAACCTACCAAATCCATACATTTCTGAAAACTAGACACCCGGGGGAGTCCAGCGAGGTGTGGCTTGCATGGAATCCCCAAAGTTTTCCTACCTACCCAGAATCCCCTGCGAACCTCAAATTTAGCTAAGAAAAATCACATTTTTCTCACATTACTATGTGGGAAAGTTGTGGGATCACTGGGCCGACACAAATTTCCTACCAGCCAGCGTTCCCCCAGGTCTTCGAATAAAAATGCTACCTCACTTGTGTGGGTGGGCCAAGTCCCTGAGACAGGGAAGGGCTCAAAACATATTGTGGAGACATCAAAATTATCGATCAACAAATGACCTGGTTTTGCAAGGGGGCACCTGCATTTTTCATCCCGGGCATCTAGGAAAACCTACGAAGCCCAGATACTTCTGAAAAGTCTAGGGAGGTGTGGCTTGCATGGATACCCCAACATTTTACCCAGATTCCCCTGCAAATTCTCAAATTTAGCTAAAATTTCAAATGTTCCTCTCATTTCTATGTGGGATCAGTGTGCTGGCACAAATTTCTAACCACCCAGCATTGCTCTCTGTTTTCCAATAAAAATAATACCTCACTTGTGTGGGTGCCCAAAGCAGAGTCAGCCTAAGAACGTATAAAATGAAAAACTGAGGGGAAACCAAAGCGTGTCCATAAGGACTTTTTTTTTAATACGTTTTTTGGCTGACTTTGCTTTGGGCTTCCACACAAGTGAGGAATCTTTTCTATCAGGAGAATGCTGGGTGGTAGGAAATTTGTGCCGGTGTGGTGATCCTTCAACTTTCCCACACAGACATGTGAGGAAAATGTGACTTTATAGCAAAATTTGAGGTTTGCATTGGATTCTGGGTAAGAATATGCTGGGTGATCCATGCTAGCCACTGTGCCAGTCAAGCGACAGCCCGCCCACACCGCCAGCTTTGTGCCAGTCCGCACACACTGCCAGCCAAGTGCCATCCACGCACACCACCAGCCAAGCACTATCCAACACACATTGCCAGCCAAGCGCCATTCCACACGCACTGCCAGGCAATTGCTAGTCCACACGAACCGCTACCAAGCGCTAGTCCACACACACCACCAACCAAGCGCAAGCCTACACACACCACCAGCAGAATGCCAGTACACACACAGCCAGCCAAATGCCAGTACATGCAGACTGTCAGCCAAACTCCAGTTCACACACACAGACACATGCACATACACAAAAACGTTCCCTGGTATCTAGTGGTTTTCTGCCTTCTTGGGGGCAGATGAGCCAAAACATATTGCTAATATGCCCCCAAGGGGAGGGGCAGAAATGGCTAAAATGTGTGCCTAAAATAAAAGGGGAGCAACCCTTGACTATTGGGCTGCTCCCTGGCATGCCCATAAACATATCCCTGGTCCCTAGTGGGCTAGTGTAATAACCACCATCTGCCCCCCTTCCTGGAAGTGCTACACAGCAGGATTCTTGAGAGCTGATTGGAGGCCTAGCCCCCTTTCTCCACCACTCTGCAAATGTGACTACTACTTAAAAAACCATAGAAATTCACTGAAAAAACAAATGTTACAAGGACGTTATAGTTAGTAAATGGAATTAAAAAAAACCTTAGAAATTCACTGAAAAAAACAAAGGTTACAGAGACATTATAGTTAGGCTCAGGTTTCACTCATACAAAACCAGTGAAATTATGCAGTTATAGTTAACTGAGCTAACTATAGCTTGCACCCCCCAATGCACTGCTTATGACCTCACATATTTCATCACTCATGGCATGGTCAGTGACATAACTGATTACATTACTGATGACATCTCAAATGACATCACTAATGACATCATCCACAAAATTATTAACGCACCCACTCACACCCCCAAAGATCCTTTGATACATCCACTCCACACAACCATTCACAAATCCATTCACAGACCCATACCAGTACTTGCACACCTACAGATTCATAGATCTACACACACAGCCACTCTCTCACCTATACAGCCACTTATACACCCATTCACTCACTAATACAGCCACTGACATATCCACTCATACACCCATACAGTCACTCACACACTGAGTCAGTCACCCATAGAGCTCCTCTCACATCTTCACACTCACCCATACAGTAAATCATACAGCCACTTACTCACCCATACACTTACACACACACCCATTTACTTACTCTTATAGATACTAACATGTACTCACTCACCTATACAATCACTGACACAAGCACATACTCACTAGGCCTGGGCGGTAAATTCCGTTCCGCTCGCGGAATTTGCGGAATTTGGGTAATTTCGCGTTCCGCGGAGAACGCAAAATTGCCAAAAATTCCGCGATCCGCTGCTTCGCAGAATTTTTTGCTTGTTCGCGCTTTCAAAATGCGTGTTCGCGAGATATTTCTCCCCGAGCACGCAAACAGCGTTCGCGAACAGGAAAAAAGCATCGCGAACGGGCGGAACAAGCAATTCCGCGTGTTTGCGGAACTTTTGCGTGCTCGCGGAGATTTTTTACCGTTTTGCTGAGCTTTGCGTAGCGCGACTACGCAAATTCCGCCCACCCCTATTACTCACCCATGCTGGTACTCTCACATTCACTCACTCACCCATACAATCACTTGTATACCCCATCACTCACCTATACTGCCTTTCACATACCCAGTTATTCACCTATATGCTACTGACACATCTACTCCCTCACCCATACAGCCATACAGACACTCACTCACCCATACAGCCCCTCACACATGCAATCACTAACCCATACAGCCACTGACTCACTCATCCATACAAGCAGCCACACACACCCTCACCCACCCACACAGACAATCAGACACCCATACAGGTACTGAGAGAATCAATCACTCACCCATACAGTCACTCACATGCCCACTCACATGCTCATACAGCCAATTTGACACCAACTGACTGACTGATACAGACATTCACACAACCAGTCACTCATCCATACATTCACTGAGGCACCTAATCACTCACTTATACAGTCAGTCACACAGCCACTGAATCAACCATATGGGCAGCTCCCACCACTATATTAAAAAAAAAAAATAATCCCTGGAGCCTAGTGTGCTTGCTGCTGCCCCGCGGGACAGATCAAGGTCTATTGCCCCCTTTTGCCCCCCCGGGGGGAGAAAGACTAAATATGCCCATTGAAATATGGGGGGAGCAAAGCCCCTTGCCCGAGGGGCTGCTCCCCCCTTCCTGGTATCTAGTGGTGGATTCCTGCTTGGGGATCGCCCTCCTGCGGCAATCCCCAAGCAGGGATCCACTAGAAAAAGGGTACCATTGGAATGCGGAGATTCTCTCCTTTCCAATGATAACTCTCCTGTGTGTTTCGGTGCTCGGGGCTGAGATAGACCCGCAAGCACAGCAGTGAAAGTGAAATGAGTCCATCGGCTCATTTCACTTTCACTTTCAAGGTAATGACGTTGGCATGCCATGTGCGCCCATCGTCATCACACTGAAAGGAAAATGCCTCAGGAGGTTGGGGAAGCTCTTCCCCAGCTCCCGAGGCTCAAAAACAAAAAAGAAAATCCCTCTGCTGTTTACAGCAGAGGGATTTGGTGGCTGTGTGCAGAGGATGGAATGGTTCCGTTCTCGGCACACAAGCACTGTGGCACAGGACAGAACCATTCCATCCTGCACACCCAAGGAGTTAAGACTCAAAGCATGATTGACTGTAAGATGCAATTTTTAACATTATACCCAGGTGGGCAAACTCTTCTTGGGTCAGTGCCCCACGCATGCATACAAATATCAAACCTTTCTTGCTAAGCCTCCTAATTAATTTATTCAGTAATTAAGATTTACCGCAACCGACACTTTTACAAATTGGGATCATAGGATAAATGCTCAATACTCAATATATGTGCATACTATAGAACAACCAATTATGCCAATGTGGGCATTTACATACATATACGTATTTATCTTCTTGATATTATCATACCAAACTAAAATTGCTTCCAAAATTGATAAAAAAAAAAAACATATTACTGCAGGATATGCATCAATGGCTACCCATAAAAACAAAAACAAGATGGGTAGAAAAAAGTAAGAAATATACGTGTGCAAGTTATGAGAATTTAAAAATCAATCACATCAATGTCCTAGGTGCCCCTACCAAGTATACAATTAAAGGTCTGTGAACAATTCTTCATCTGTATTCAGATTTCCTGGGATCTTACTGTCAAATCTCAATATCTAGCTAGATTCAAGCTGCCTCAAAGCCTTTTCACGATCTCCTCCCCTCATCTGATGAGGTATCGCATCAATCACACATTTCTGCAATAACCTATCATCATTATTGTGCATGGCCAAGAAGTGACTTGCTACCAGATATGTGTTATCAGTATTTTTTTTATTGCTCATGTGTGTTAAAGTATTTGTTTGTGAACTGGTAGTTTGGTGCTGCCTAAATATCAAAGTCCACAGGGACCTTCTAAGACATAAATGTCATATTCTGTTTTACAGCTTTAGGCTCCCTTAATTCTATGAGGTATTGGTTCCAAAGGCATTGTGTAGTGTGTTTTGTTGGTGCCATATTCACATGAACTATACCTGCTACATCTCCGGAAGCCTTGACTACCTTTGAGCCAATTCCCTGTGTTAGGTTATAGCAAGATGGTTCTAGCCAGATCATCTTTCATGGACCTTACTCTTTTATAGGCTATGCCCAACTTCCTCGGTATTTGAGACCCAATTGTTGGATCACTGCATTTTAGATGCCAAAATGTATTGAACATCTTACGTATGATGCCATGCTGTACACTAGAATATGTAATAAATCTCATTTTGGAACTTATTTGATATCTGTCCTTCACTTTATGTGGCTTAAACGACAGTGTTTCCTGTTTTAGACAGCTAGTCTTTTTTATTGCTCTATTGACAATTTCTTCAGAGTATCCACGTTCTCTGAATCTCTCAACCATCTATCCTATGGCTGTCTGGCAATCTGCATTGTCACTGCAATTTCTGCGCTGTCTTAGTGCTTCCCCATAGAGTATGCCAGCTACTAAACTGGTAGGATGAAAAGTGTCAGCATAAAGCACCATATTACCAGCAGTTGGTTTTCTATGTAGTTTAGAGTGTTATTTGTTATCCGTCTAAAAACTAACAAATCTAGAAAGACTACTTCCTTCTTGCTGATTACAATAGTGAAATGTAGATTGAAATCATTGTCATTAATGTTTAAAACTAATTTTTGAGCACTTTCCACAGAACCTCTCCAAATTATAAACAGTTCATCGATTAATCTAGACCATAAAATCACATTATTATTCCAGTTGCCAATGGATTTCTGCCTAAGCACCTGCACCTCCCACCAGCTCATATATAAATTAGCATAGCTGGGGGCAAAGCAGTTGCCCATAGTTGTTCCCCTCTTTTGTTTGTACAAGTGATTTTCAAGCAAAAAATAGTTATTCTCAAGACACAATCTAACCATCTCTAATGACATTCTAGTGTGTTTCATTAACACCAAAGGTCCCACATTGAGAAAATGTTCCAATGCCCAAAGGCCATCTTTGTGACTGATACTTGTGTAAAGAGATGTTACATCCATTGAGATTAACAGATAATCATGTTCCCAGGGTATATCAAAAATCAGGTTAAGAAAATCGCCTGTATCCTGTATTCAGTAGATTCTTTACATGTTCTTGCAAAAAATAATCAATATATTTTGAAGTACATTCAATTGAACTTCCTTTGCGGAAATTATTGGGCATCCAGGTGCTGAGTTGGATTTTTGTGCACCTTTGGAATCAAGTACATTGCAGGTGTTCACGGATGATCATTCCTTAAGAAACTGTGTTCATCCAGTGAAAGCAAACCCATGTCACGCCATTCTCTAAGTATGTTAAGAAAACTTTCATGAGCTTGACTGATTTCCAATGTGTTAACTTCTTTGTAGCAGTTGATGTCACCCACTTGAAGCATTGCCTCCTTTATGTATTGATCTCTGGGCCACAGCACTACATTGCCGCCTTAGTTGGTGCTGCACATCACCACATTGGAGTTCTCTTGTAATTTCTTCACCAGGTTATCATAGGCTTGTCTACTAGGGTTGTTTTTTGCCCTTTTCAGATGTGTGTTTTTTTGTATGTTATTTAACTCTTCTGTAACCAAATCAGAGAAAATATACAAAATGTTTCTGGGCAAATTGGGTATAAATTTGGAAGTAGGTTTGAATGGACTAGCTGCCTCATTGTCTACTTGCAAACTCATATGGGCAATTACATCCTCTTCTGTGACTGCTTGAGTTGTTCCTTCTATTTAAGATTCCAATTGTCTCAATTCAAGTAATATTTTCATATCTGATACAGTGAGATTTGAGTCTGTACTAGATGGTGCCACTGTTTTGAATGGCTTCCATTTGACCTGTGTGGCATAGTACTTATTCAGCTTTAATTTCTTAACAAACTTATATAGGCCACCTCTACTTGCAGCATAGTTGAAATTCTTTTCTGGGCAGAACGATAAACCTAACTTGAGGATTTTAATTTCTTTGTCACTCAGATGGATATCAGTGAGATTGATTATTTCTGATCCATCTGACTTTACTTGCGATTGTATTTGCGTTTGTCTTTGGGTTGTTGTGGTGTACTTGTCACAGAGCTTTTTTCTGTTCCTCCTTTTCGTTCCTGATTTTTTTATCTTGGTCTCAAGTTTTGAAGTCTGTTAGCGCATAAAAAATTAAGCTTATCCACAACAGATGGAACATCCCATTTGGTTGATAGCTCATCGTGATCAGTTTCAACTTCAGAACTATTCACAGAACTCGCTGCTGATGCTGTATCACTGTGACTCCGTACCTGTCTTGCTGATTACTTTCTGAAAGTCTCTGACGTCTCTTTGTGTCAAATCTATGAGCAAATGTAAAAATCTGACCCCGCTCATTCTTGTCACGCTTGAATTTTTCCGCTTTTCGATTAACAATAATACATTCCTGTTTGTCAATGCACACTTTCATTTCTTCTTTGAAAGTATTAATTTTGTCTTGTTCATGTTCTTTAGCCAATTCAGCATTCAGCTTTTACATTTTTCCAATATAGCGTGTCTGTCAATTTTCTCATATTTAACTAAAATCTGTACCAATCGCATTCACGCCTCAGTGTTACTTTGCGCCCATTCCCTAAGCATCTCTGGATGCGTATTTCCAAAACTTGGTGCCAACAGAATTCTCAATCTTCTAGGTATTCAGTCCACTTCTAAATCTCTTTGGAGAGACTTGCTCTTCCACCACTTGGTTAACTCAGCTAGAGTTAGTTTTTCCTATTTTCGTAATTTAGCTGATAAATCGGTACTCTGCCCTCCACTCTGAATAGTATCTCTTGGTCTGGGGTCTCCTATACTGGCATCCTCCTCTAAAACATTTTTCACTCTCTCTTCCCTGTGCTGTGGCAGACATTGCATTTGTGTGCCTTACGGTTAAAGTCTCTGCATACAAGACTCTCACTCGGTAATTATTCCCGAGTGCCCCTCTCCTGCTTCCACTTATCCTACCTGGAACGGTATTCTGTAGATCGTGCGTCCTCCGACACACCGAACACCAGCACCAAACCGGCAGGATATATCACACTGCGGGTGGCTCTGCTACTTTCCTGTTTTCAGAAAACGTCCTGCAAATGTGCCGTTCAGCAAGTGGTGCACCAGAACAATGGTGGCGTGGTTCCGCGGGTTGATCGCTCACCACACATCCAAGGTACCGTCTGAAATATTCCTCCAAGTTAGACGCCCACTCCCAAGTCCTTGTCTTGCATAGAAATCTTTATTTAGTTGCCATAATGCATTTTGATTTTCAAGAAGCCTTGATCACATAAGATTTAAAGCCATCAGTAACATGTATTCAATGCAAACAGAAAAACACTATGCTCACAGTCTGTTCTCTCCATGATACAAAAACAAATTCATTATTTTCAATTAATGTTAAACCTAATATATTTGGGCATAGATTGAGATGTATGTGATCAAGGGTGCCAGTACAATGTCAGGACGGCATGGCGGTCACAATGAAACCAGCACAAGTGTTGCAGTCCTGCCATTGGCTAAGATCTGACCAATGGGGGGGCGTGGCTTGCCAACACCCAAGATGGCCGTGCCGATGTAGAGCTCCGGCCGTCGCCTAATTCCCCCGTATCCGCCGCATTTATCCGTTACAACAACCCAGGAGAGTGACCCCCTTGGGACGCTGCATCGCCCGCTGCCTTTCTGCCCTGAATTTTCAGCCAGGATCCACAGATATCGATCCCAGCGTTCTGGACCACCGAGAGGACGGAGCTTCGGCCATGACGTTGCACGGCGTTCCGCGGCTGGCTGCGAGGTGAAGACGACCGGGGACTTTAGCAGCCGCGCCGGTGCTCTTTCGTCTGCCTCCATCATTGTGATGCATGGTTCACTGGTGCCTTGATTGTCTGCTGACGGGAGCCCCCGGCCGTCAGAGCTTGTGACGGTTGAGCGTGGGGGCTCCCGATATTGGGGGCCCACTGGGACTCAGACCTTCAAACAATTGTGGGCACATGTGGAGGTGAGTGAGTAGGTGCCTCGTTGGGCTCCCGCCACCCCCAATGACATTTTGGTAATTTGCCCAGGGAGTTGGCTGCAACATCTGGTGCGTCCGCCATTTTGTGGTTCCACTCCTGTTTGTGGTGGACCGGGCCGGCTGGGTTCCAGTGGTGTGGAGCGCCGGCGGGGCAGTAATTTATGGGGGACCCCCTGATTGGAATCCGGAGTGGCGGTGCAGCGGGGGTCGGGAGCGTCATTGAGGCTCGTTGCAGGACCAGGGCTCCCCCCTTTTCCCCCCCTCGACGTGCTGCTTGCTGCTGGCTCTCCCTGTCTCTGTGGACTGCGGCCCCTGTCGAGCGGGGCACTGATCAGGGCTCCCTGGAGTGTCACTGGGGCACGCTGGTGCTTTTGGACTTTTCCAACTCGGAGTGCTTACTGTTGCGTGCTCAGGGACGGCTT
This sequence comes from Calotriton arnoldi, assembly GCA_963921515.1. Lineage (NCBI taxonomy): Eukaryota > Metazoa > Chordata > Amphibia > Caudata > Salamandridae > Calotriton > Calotriton arnoldi. The sequence continues at coordinate 1,982,163 of CAWUFW010002735.1, read as the reverse complement.
CTGCCCTGTTGCTTCCTTTATCCACTGTCAGGCTTGGGACCCCAGTGTTCAGACCAGCAGCGCGCCAGTGTATTGTCGAGATGGCTACCGCCAAGGGACCCAAGCAACCTCCTGCGGCTAGACTGGCAAAATATGCTCATACCAGGTCGGAGGGGGAGGAGGTCATAGAGGCTCACCTGATTCAAAGCACCACTCTGATGATGAGGCCCTAACTCTGGTTGACGTAATGGTGGCTATTCAGGGAGTTCGCACGGCGCTGGAGGTGAAAATTGACACAGTGACCATGGAAATAAGTTTGATTTGCGCTGATTTGAGAAATATGGGGGACAGGGTTAGGGTGAACGAAGATTCCATATCTACCCTCCAGCAATCTCATAAGGCATTGGAAACTACGGTCAAGCGCCTTCAAGCGCAGACGTCGGATCTAACAACTAAGCTTGAGGATTACGAAGGGCGAGCGCACCAGAACAACGTGCAAACTCTGGGGGTGCCGGAATGGGCGGAGGGGCAGGCGGCGGACCTGTTCGTAGAAGACCTTATCCAGAAGCACTTGCAGCCTCGTTCCCTCTCGCAATTTTTTTCGGTGGAGGTCGCTCATAGAGTTCCAGGAGGTCCTCCTAAGCCAGGGGCTCTGCCACGCCCTATCCTTGCTAGAATCTTCAATTTTCGGGATTGAGATGCGATCTTGCAAACTGCGAGGGCAGCTCCACCACTCAAGTTGGAGAACTCCACTATCACCTTCTTCCCTGACTTCACTTACAAGGTGCAATTGCAACGCAGGTCCTTTTGGGAGGTAAAGCGCGCACTCAGAAGTCACAGCTTGAAATATGCCATGCTCTTCCCTGCCAAACTCCGGGTGCAAGCTGACGGCAAAACATGGTTCTTTTCATCTCCTGAGGATACCTGGGACTGGTTGGAGAGATGGCGTTCGGAAGAAGCGCGGAAACGCTCTTCCCCATCTGGTGAACCTTGAACGGAGGAAGAGTAGGAAGTGTAAAGCTGCGTCAGGACTCATAACGCCTTGGTGACTGCAGATTGGGGCGACGAAGTTGGTATGAATCGCCAAGAGACAATGAGAACTTTCTGAGCGGCTCTGGTTGGTATGGGCCGGTGACAGACTTATGTGTTTCAGGGACTCTCATAATGGGCTAGTCGCTCTGTTTCGCTCTTGGGGCATTTTTGCATGTCCTGGGATGGCTGGTGGGGCGGTGTGGGGGGGAGGACAGTCTAGGTACGTTGATATGCGTTTGCAATTGTGGTGTGAAGCTCTTTATGATGTTTAACATTGGGCTGGTCGGTTGGTTCTGTAGGGGGGAATTGGTGATTAATGATCTAAGGCCTTGGGATGTCTAGGCTGAGTAGCGTTCCCCTATATATGGTCTATTTGTTTTTGGGTATACAGGCACTCTGCAATTTTGGGGGTGGGCAGTTTTAAGTCCACGTTGCAGGGAGGCAGGGAGGGGGATAGTGTTTAGTGGTTCCTGGGGTTTGCTTGGTGTGTTTTTATTTGTTTTTCTTTTTCTTTTTGGCAGTCCTTTTCAAGTGGTCGTTTTTGACAGTCACATTGTATGAGCATTTTTATGACGGCACAAACAATTATAGTAGGAGCTCGTGACTATTTTGTATCTAACTGTTTATCAGCTTTGCAGGGGTTTCTGCTGTGGGGAATTTTCGAGAGGTTTGCTATGTCCCTCCGAGCCAGGAGGGTAGGGGGACTCTGCCATATCCTACATGATGAGTGTGGTTGATCAAGCTGGTCCATCCATGGGCCGTTTCAAACTTCTCTCCTGGAATGTTAATGATCTGGGTGATCGGATCAAGAGGGGTATAGTGCTGCAATATCTTAAAAGGCAGTCCCCCGACCTGGTACTTCTTCAAGAGACTCACATACAGGGCCCTACTTACTGTGCGCTTAACAGATGGGGTTATAAGCTCATCGCCCATGCAGGCTATACGCGTGGCTCCAGGGGGGTCGGTATTCTGGTGCGGAGTGCCTTCCCTTTTCAAATTCAGAAAGTGGTCCGTGGCCCCTTGGGTCGGTTCGTTTCAGTCTCGGGGAAGTGGGAGGAAAGGTCTCTCAATGTTACATCCTTGTATATCCCCCCTAAACTCCACTCCACCACCTTGAATGATTTGGGTGTGCATCTGCTGGGATTACCTGATGGAGATATGCTTTTGGGCAGTGACTGTAATGCAGCTTTGGATGGTTCATTGGATCGTTTGCCCCCCCGCTTGAGTGATTCATCGGGGAAGATATTGTCCGACTTTCTGAGGGCTCTCGGTATCATAGATGTGTGGCGAGTTTGTAATCCTGCTGAGAAGCAATATACCTTTCATTCTGGTGTGCATGGTAGTCTCTCCCGTATTGATTATTTCTTTTGTAAGGCTGATCATCAGCTCCCCAAGGTCGATGGTTTGTCCTTCCTTCCTAGGGGGATCTCCGATCATTCGCCAATTGTTGCTTGTTATGGTGGCACACCCCATGCTAGTCATCGTGACATGGTCCTTAACCCCTGGTATCTTAAATTTCCTGAAATACACACCAAATTGACGGAGGTTACTAAACAATATTTTGTTGAAAATGACGGCTCGGTCCAGTCTGATGTGATACTGTGGGAAGCCTTTAAAACCGTAGTGCGAGGGTGTGGGGTGGCGGCTGTAGCGGGACACAAGAAAGAAAAGCGTTGCCAACTGGAGACTATTGAGGAGGAGATTGCGGCCCTTGAGCATGACCTGATTTCTGGGATGTCACTGGAGATCTCGCACAAGTTAGCTGTCAAACAAAAGGATTACAGGGACATAGCGGACGAAGCAGCTAAGGCTTACTATAGGGCCTCTCAGCACAGGCCCTATGATATTGGGGATAAAGTCAGCTAGTTGTTGGCCTGGCTGGATAGGAGGGATCTGGCTAATAGATGGGTGGCGGAAATCATTGATGACTGCGCCGTTCGACATCATGACAGAGTTGGAATTGCAGGCGCCTTTGCCGCTCATTTTCGCCAGATTTACTCCCCTGTGTCTACATCCACTCGGGAGGAGGCGGTTGAGTTGCTGGCTACGCTGCTGCTGCCGAGCCTGGACTCCCAGGAGATCGAGGATTTAGAAGGGGCACTAACGGTCGAGGAAATCTCTAAGGCCATCTCCTCTTTACAGTCCGGGAAAGGCATGGGCCCCAGTGGACTCCCGATTGAATTGTATAAAAATGTGGCTTCGCTCATCTCCCCCTACTTACTGCATATGTACAATGCGAGTGTACAAGAGGGCATTCTCCCGGCTACACAGCGGTTGGCCAGTATAGTTGTCATCCATAAACATGGAAAGCCTCCGGATCGATGCTCCTCCTATCGTCCCATCTCTCTTCTCGACCCCGAGGTTAAAATTCTGGCCAAGATCCTGGCTATTCGCATCTCACCTCTTCTTCAGAAACTGATCCACCAGGATCAAAATGGGTTTATGCCCAAAAACCAAACCAAAAACACGGCACTTAATTTGCCCCGTTTGTTCGGGGTTTTGGGGCGAGCTACCACTATACGGGAGGACTCGGTTATTATGTCCTTGGACGCCAAAATGGCGTTTGATATGATCGAATGGCCTTTCCTCTTCACCACGTTGGAGAGATATGGTTTTGGTGGTCAGTTTTTGTCCTGGGTGTGTCTCCTCTACTCTAAACCCCTGGCGAGAATTGCGGTGAATGGTAGTAGGTCGGCGGTTTTTGCATTGGGGCGGGGCACGAGACAGGGGTGCCCTTTATCTCCCTTGTTATTTGCCCTAGCGCTTGAGCCTCTCGCTATTTGGCTCAGGGGAGCTCCCACGATTCGGGGGTTTAATTGGTCACCGGAGTGGATGGACAAAGTGTCCCTCTACGTGGACGATATTTTGCTTTATTTGGCTAGGCCCAGATTTTCAATTCATTACGTACTCCATATCTTTACTCTTTTTCAAAAATATTCCGGCTATACCATTAATTGGGACAAATCCCTGATATATATCCTCAGCGGTCACCCCCCCAGGCTCCCACTGGGCTGTGGGGCCAAAGTCGTGACGGAGGGCTTTCAATACTTGGGTATTTATATTACGGCAGATGCGGAGATCTTCTATCAACGTAATCTGCTGCCCCCCCTCCAGCGCCTAAAAGCTGATGTACAGCATTGGAAGACCCTTCCTCTCACGCTCTTGGGGAGGGCAGCCCTCTACAAAATGATGGCGCTCCCCCGCTTTCTGTATGTGTTGCAGAATACACCACATTTAGTCCCGCCTCAATATTTTGCCTCCATAGACTCTGCAATTCGCAGTCTGTTCTGGAGCGATGGACCACCCCGAATCGCACTCGCCAAACTCACCAAGAGCTGATATGATGGCGGCATAGCGTTACCGGCCATCAGATCCTACTACTGGGCTTCACAACTTATTGTTCTCAATCACTGGATGCATCGGCCCATTACCGACCCTGCATATCGGATGGACAGGCACAATATGCTGCCTGGTACATACTTGAGGGCATTGTATGGGGGGGTCAAAACTGGAACCGAAATTTACTCCGACCTCTACGACTGTCCCCATCTGGCATGCGGCAAACTCGGCCCTCGGATGGAAGGGTAGACTTACGCGAGTGACATCACTGTTTGATTCCTGTCGCCTGAGTCTGCTTTGGCGTCAGCCCGGGTTTGATAAGTGGGACCTGATTGGACTGTCCAAGTTGGGTGATTTGTGGGTTGAGGGTGGAATAGTGCCGTTTAGTGACTTGCAGCAGAAATTTCACTTACATGAGAATGAAGCTTTCCGTTATCTTCAGGTGCGCAGCGCCTTGTCTAAGGCGCTTTCCAGGGGAGACGAACTACCGGTGTCCTCCCCCTTGGAGGATAGACTTCTAGATGACTACCTTCCAGATAAGGCCATCTCTCTAACCTACCGAAAAATCCTTAATAATTCACCTGACCTTCTTGACAAAGTCCGTACAAAATGGTGCGCAGACGTGGGTGATATTGACGATGAGGACTGGCGGGAGGCCCTCGCTTCGTGAGGTGGCGATTCGGTCCCGGTTCAAATTAATTCAACTGAAATTGCTGCATAGAGTCTATTCCGTCTTGGTTAAAATGGGTCTGCTTAATTCTCCAATATGTCCACGTGGCTGTGGCCAGGTAGGCACCTATTTGCATCAATGGTGGGAATGTCCAACTCTTCAGAGGTATTGGGAGGAGATCATTTCAGCCTTATCCTTGGTTTGTTGTAAGGAGATTGAGGCTACTCCGAGGCTATGTCTTTTGAATATTTGGGAAGCCACTGACCTGACTAGGCCGGAGCGACTGTGGGTCTCCCTGGGCTGCATGGTTGCTAAGCGCAACATCACGAGAACGTGGAAGGAGGGAGCGGACTTGAATTGTTCGGATTGGGAGTCCGATATGGACTGGTGCATGCAGACTGAGAGAGCGGTGTATAAAAGCAGAGGTTGTCCGGGCAAGTGAACAAAGATTTGGGCCCCCTGGAACGAAAGTAGAGGTTGGCTATGCACCCCCTTTAAAGATACCTCTCCATTCGCTGTTGACAATGAATCACCGTAGCCCTATGTTCCCTGAAGTCAGCCCCTAAGTAGGCACCCCGGATTCTAGCTCCAGTATAATGTGCCTAATCGAGCTGTTTACGATTATTTGTTGGCCACATTTGATTTCATCCTTATTGTATATTTTCATGACTGTTCTCTTGTATTTGTGTTGTTGTTTATGATATTGTTTGCTTTGCTTTGTTTTTTTTTCCTCTTAACAAAAAGATTAAAAAAAAAAAAAAAAGATATGACCAATGAGGATAGCCGTTGCTCAATATAAACCAACCGATTGCATTGTACCATATTGTTAGCATTTTACAGCATGAAGAAAGGCAATTATGCTGAAACATGTCTTCTGCTGCTAATAAATTGACTGAGAACCCTGTGAGTGCTCTGTACCTTTTTCTAAGAAGTTGTTGTGTAACTAACGAGATCCTGCCCTAGCTAACACGGATGCACTCGTCCTGAGTTAGGCGGTTGCTGGTGGGACTTTCTAAAATGGGTGTGTGTGTGTGTGTGTGTGTGTGTATATATATATATATATATATATATATATATATATATATATATATATATATATATATATATATATATGTGTGTGTATTGCCTACTGGTAGTCGCCAGTCGGTAGTTATACTTATGACCTAGTTTCCATAGAAAAAGCATTTTTTTTGCCTATAACTCTGGCGCAGTTTGACGAACTTTTCAAAACTAATACAATGCTCACTTCAGCAGCTATCTTGAAGGTTTCGGGATGATCCGTCATGCGGAGGCCGAGAACCAGGTGGTGCTTAAAAGCGCATTTTCCCCATGTCAATTCCCATAGGACCTTTAGACTCGGCTACAGCCTGGACTGCTGAACGGAATTACACCAAATTTGACCAGGGGTGTGCCTTTTTGTGATTTGGTGTAGATCCATTCAGTAGTTGTGCAAAAATTTTAAGAAATTCCTAGTTATATATATATATAGGGACGCGGTGGATCAGCGACCCATCCCGATCTCATACTGAGATCAGATTGGCTGTCAACACTTCAAACCAGGAAGTGTTGGCAGCCATCTTGTGACTCAGTAGAACCGAGTCACAGAAAAAAGTTTAAGAAAAAGAAAAGGGGGGAGGGTAGAAACACCCTGACACCCTAGGCCTCTGGGTCAAAAAAGCATTTTTTTTTTAAATCAGCGGCAGTCGAAAAATTGAATTGCAGGCTCCCTCGCTTTGTTAAATATAGGCCCCTGGGTGGGTCAGGTTCTGGGGGCAGTTTTTATAGTAATGCAGGTGTGCTCATGTGGCACCCCAGGGACTGCCACCTCCCCAGGGCAAAGATATGAAAACTGGTGTGGGGGACCTGCACGGCCCGCAGCCCTGGGCACCACCACCTCCCAGGGGCTATTGAATAAAATGAATGTGGGCCTCCCCCACCTACCCGGGGCTAAATGAAATATTAATGTTTGGGGGGCTCTGGTTCCCCCATACAGCCTTGGGGACCGCCACCTCCCCGGGGTAACTCTGGAAAATTAAATACAGGGCCATGCAGCCCCCGCAGCCCCGGTGACCACCACCTCACTGGGGCTTAATTAACATCGGAGGGGGGCTGCATGGCCCCCCTCAATGGCCCTGGGGACCAGCACACCCCCAGGTCCAGCTCCTGCAATGTCTCGGGGTGCCCACACCCAGGACATTGCTGTTTGCTAATACTTGGCAGGAGCACCGCTCCCTCCAAGCCATAGCAAATTCTGCACTGTTTTCAACATGCGAGAGCATGCTTTTGCTTGTTGAAAGCAGAACAGAATTGCTTTTGGATAGAGGGAGCTGCATGTTAGCAGCTCCCTCTGTCCAAAAGCATTGCCAGCACCCGCAGGAGGTGGGTAGCAGGCAGGGACCACAGGGGCCTTCAGGCTCCCCCTCAGTCCCCAACATGAAGAAACTGGGTACCCTTTGTGGGACCAGGGCACCCAGTACTGATGCCAGGCCATGGGGATGGGGTCCCCAGGGCCAAAAACTGGCCTCGGGAGGGGGGCCAGGTGGCCCATCTTCCTTTATTTAAAACAAAAAGAAAGGCTGGACCAGGGGGGATGGGGTCTCTGTGGCCAAAAACAGCCCAGGGAGAGGGGCCACATGGCCCCCCTCCCCATTCCTAAAATGCCTGGCCCTGGGGGATGGGGTTCACGGACCTAAACCAGCCCAGGGAAGAGAGGCTATGCAGTCCCCCTTCCCTTACAAAAAAAAAGAAAAGAAAAGAAAAAAATGCTCGACAACTTGCCAGAGGCCCGCCCCCTTTTTCCACCACTCTGCAAAGCATCTCCTGACACGCCGTTGGTTGGGGGAATACCTCCTGTTGCCTCCAGTAAGCTCCACATATCTGGATTGCTGAGAGGTGGTTGGAGGACATGCCCCCTTTCTTCAAAACTCTGCAAACGTGCCTCTTGGCTCACTGCTGGTGGGGGATGACGTCCCCTTGCCTCCTGAGGGCCTCAGGCCTAAAGTTGACTTTTTCCCTCAAGCAGCCGTGCACCAGGATGCTCGTTTGCAGAGTGGTGGAGAAAAGAGGCAAGGCCTTTGATGACCTCTAAGCAATCCAGCTGTGTGGGTCTTACTGGAGGTAATAGGAGGGCTAGTTGTCCCCCAAGGACCCTCAAGAGCCAAGGGCACTTCATCCTCCTACTAGTAGTGCACCAGGAGGCGGGTTTGCACAATGGTGGAGAAAGTGGGCATCCTATTACCTCCAGTAAGAACCACACAGCAGGATTGCTGAGAGGTTCTTACTGGAGGTAATAGGAGGGCTAGTTAGCCCCCAAGTACCCTAAAGAGCCAATAGGACTTCATCCCCCTACTAGTAGTGCACCAGGAGGCGCATTTGCACAGTGGTGTAGAAAGGGGGAGTGGCCTCCGACAGCATCCCAGCAATCCTGCTGTGTGGGACTTACTGGCGGTAACAGGAGGGGTAGGGGGTCCCCAAGGATGTCCTTAACACTCACTCACAGATCCTCAACACCACGCTCACACCCACTCACAGACCCCACAGCTTCCACACCCATTTACACACTCACGAAGCACTCAATCAATCAATCAATCAATCACAGAATTTGTAGAGCGCACTACTTACCCGCGAGGGTCTCAAGGCGCTGGGGAGAGGGAAGGGGGGGGGATGCTGCTACTGGTCGAACAGGTCTTGAGTAGCCTCCTGAAGGTCAGCAGGTCTTGGGTCTTTCGTAGGCTTAGTGGAAGGGTGTTCCAGGTCTTGGCGGCGAGGTGTGAGAAGGATCTGCCGCCGGTGGTTGTTCTTCGAATGCGGGGGACGGTGGCGAGGGAGAGGTCGGCGGAGAAGAAGAGCCGTCTGTTGAGGTAGGCTGGGCCAGTTTTGTACAGTGCCTTGTGTGCGTGGGTGAGGAGTTTGAAGGTGATCCTCCTGTCGACGGGGAGCCAGTGCAGGTTCCTCAAGTGGGGGGTGATGTGGCTGTGGCGTGGTACGTCGAGGATCAGTCGTGCGGAGGCGTTTTGTATGCATTGCAGTCGCTTGATGAGCTTGGCCGGGGCTCCCGCGTAGAGGGCGTTCCCATAGTCCAGTCTGCTACTGACGAGGGCCTGGGTGACTGTTCTTCTTGTGTCTGTCGGGATCCACCTGTAGATCTTGCGAAGCATGCGGAGGGTGTTGAAGCAGGAGGAGGAGACTGCGTTGACTTGCTTGGTCATGGAGAGCGTTGAGTCGAGGATGACTCCCAGGTTGCGTGCGTGGTCGGTGGGTGTCGGGGCTGCTCCCAGCGTCGTTGGCCACCAGGAGTCGTCCCAGGCTGAGGTGTTGGAGCCGAGGATGAGGACCTCCGTTTTGTCCGTGTTCAGCTTTAGTCGGCTGATCTTCATCCAATCGGCGACGGCCTTCATTCCTTCATGGAGTTTGGCTTTGGCGGCGAGGGGTCCTTGGTGAGGGAGAGGATCAGTTGAGTGTCGTCGGCGTAGGAGATAATGTTGAGGTCGTGTTGTCTGGTGATGCGTGCGAGCGGGGCCATGTAGATGTTGAACAGTGTTGGGCTGAGGGACGATCCCTGGGGTACACCGCAGATGATCTCGGAGGCTTCGGATCGGAAGGGTGGGAGGCGGACTCTCTGGGTTCTGCCGTCAAGGAAGGAGGTGGTCCATTCCAGGGCCTTGTCTCGGATCCCTGCGTCGTGGAGGCGTGCGCGTAGAGTGCGGTGGCAGACAGTGTCGAAGGCGGCGGAGAGGTCCAGCAGGATGAGGGCTGCGGTCTCACCATTGTCCAGCAGGATCCTGATGTCGTCGGTGGCGGCGATGAGGGCAGTCTCAGTGCTGTGGTTGCTGCGGAACCCTGATTGGGATGGGTCCAGGATGCTGTTTTCTTTGAGGTATCGGGTTAGCTGTTTGTTGACGATCTTCTCGATGACCTTGGCTGGGAACGGAAGCAGAGAGATGGGCCGGAAGTTCTTGAGGTCTCTCGGGTCCGCCTTGGGTTTTTTGAGTAGGGCGTTGATCTCTGCGTGTTTCCAGCTCTCTGGGAAGGTCGCGGTCTCGAAGGAGAGGTTGATGATGTTGCACAGGTGGGGTGCGATGGAGCAGCTGGCTTTGTTGAAGATGTGGTGTGGGAAAGGGTCTGACGGGGAGCCGGAGTGTATTGTGCTCATGGTCTTGATGGTGTCCTCGATGTTCACGCTGGCCCAGGCTGGCAGGGGGTCGTGGTCGATGGTGTGTGGCGGGTCGATCTTAGTTGGGGTTGTCTGGGTGTCGAAGCTGTCGTGGATGTCGGCGATCTTGCGGTGAAAGAAGGTGGCGAGGGAATCGCACAGGGGTTGCGACGGCGCTCACACACCCACTCACACACCCATACAGTCACTCATACACCCACTCACAGACCCACTCAGACACTCGCATACATACTCACAGACCCGCTCAGAGGCTCATGCACCCACTCACCCACCCACTCAGACACTCAGACACCCACACACAGACACAAAGGCCATGTGCGGTGTGAGGCTGGATGCATGCAGGGGTTGGCTGCAGGGCCTCACTGCAATCTAGGCCCTGTGTCCAACCTCCTGCTGCACACGGCCAATGGTTATGTGCATCATGGGATTGGTAGCATGTGGGGTGTTAGCTGCTTTGGCCAGGCCCTGCGGTCAGCCCGCACTGAAAAAAAGCAAAGGTTGCTGGGCCATTATAGTTAAAATTGGCATTTACAAAACCTTAGAAATTCACCAAAAAAATGAAAGGTTACAGGGACGTTATAGTTAGGTTCTGAATTGACACATACAAAATCATAGAAATGCAGCTGTTATAGTTAGAGTTATTTCAAGTAACTATAACTTGTGCCCTAAGGTAACTATAACTCACACACTCACCATGCACAGCTAATTACCCCACAAATTACATAATTGATGACATCTTCTATAGCCTCTTTGATATTATCACTACGACATTTACAGTGAAATTATTGATGCAAAAAGTATGCATGGCGGGGTGTGAGTTATAGTTACCTTAGGGCATGTGTTATAGTTACTTCAAATAACACTAAAATGAATTGCTATGGTTTTGCACATATAAATTCAGAACCTAACTATAAAGTTCCTGTAACCTTGGTTTTTTTTAGTGAAAAAAAATATATATATACACACCCATATACATACATAAACTAAAGGTTACAGGGATGTTATAATTAGGAAATAGTATTTTTTTTAAAACAAGAAATTCACTTAAAAAACAAAGATTACAGGGACATTGTAGTTAGGATTTTTTTAATAAAACCTTTGAAATTCACTGAAAAAACAAAAGGTTACATGAGCATTATAGTTAGGCTCAAATTTAACTCCTACAAAACCAGTAAAATTCAGCAGTTATAGTTACCGGAGCTAACTATAACTTAGGCACCCGCAATGCACTGCTTATTACCTCACATATTACATCACTCATGACATGGTCAGTAACATCACTGATGAGATCTCAAATGACATCACTGACGACATCATCAAGTGACTGCAAGTGTTTTCAAGAGTTTATGGGTGTTAAACATATATACTAACCTACTACAAAAATTAAATTAGTATACTAGGTGCACTGCTACTGAGTTATAGTACTTCTAACATATATTATGTGAGTGGCTATGTGACTGTATGCATCCTTGTGTGTATGGGTGGGTGATTTGCTGTATGGGTGAATAAGTGGGTGTGTGAGTAGCTGTGTGGGTGAGTGAGATGGTGTGTGAATGGCTGTATGGGTGAGTGAGTGGTGGTGTGAGTAGCTCTATGGGTGGTTAACTCTGTATTGAGTGACTGTATGGGTGAGTGAGTGGCTGTCTGAATGGCTGTATAAGTAAATGACTGGGTGTGTAAGTAGCTGTATGGGTGAGTGAATAGAAGTTTGAGTGGGTGTTTGGTTAAGCAAGTCAGTATGTGAGTACCTGTATTGGAGAGTGAGTGTGTGAATGGCTGTATGGGTGAGGAGTGGATGTGTGAGTGCTTGTATGGGTGTGTGAATAGTTATATAAGTGATTGTTTAGGTTTGTGAGTGCTTGTATGGGTGAGTGAGTGGCTATGTTGAAAGGCTGTTTGGATGACTGGGTGGGTGCATGAGTGACTGTGTAGGTAAATAAGTGGGTGTGTGAGTACTTGTATGGGTGAGTGTGTGGCTCTGTGAATGGCTGTATGGGTGAGTGACTAGTTGTATGAGTAGCTATATAGGTGAGTGAATGGTTCTGTGAGTGGCTATACGAGTGAGTGAGTTGCTCTATGGAGGAGTGATTGAGTGTGTGAATACTGGTATGGATCTGTGAATGGGTATGTGAGTGGTTGTGTGGGTGTATGAGTGGGCATACCGAAGGTTGTATGGGGTGTGAGTGGGTGTGTGAGTGGTTCTGTGGAAGATGGCATCAGTGATGCATCACTGGTTTTGTGTGAGTAAAATCTGAGTCTAACTATAATGTCCCTGTAACCTTCGGTTTTTTAAGTGAATTTCTATGGTTTTTTAACTAGTAGTCACATTTGCAGAGTGGTGGAGAAAAGGTGCGGGGCCTCCAACCAGCTCTCCCACTGTATTTGACTTACTGGAGGTAACAGAAGGACTTCTTGGACCCCAAGGTCCCTCAGCATCCAAGAGGACTTTATCTCCCAACCAGTAGTGCACCAGGAGGTGTGTTTGCAGAGTGATGGAGAAAGGGGGCATGGCCTCCAAAGTCCTCAGAGCAATCGTGCTCTGTGTGACTTACTGGAAGTAACAGAAGGGGTAGTTGGCCCCCATGGACCCTTTGGAGCCAAGGGGACTTCATCTGCCAACCAGCAGTGCACCAGGAGGTGCGTTTGCAGAGTGGTGGAGAAAGGGGGAATGGCCTCCAACAACCTCTCAGCAATCCCGCTACGTGGGACCTGCTGGCGGTTACAGAAGGGATAGTTGGCCCCCAAGGACCCTCATCAGCCAAGGGGACTTCATCTCCCAACCGGCAGTGCACCAGGAGGTGCTTTTGCTGAGTGGTTCAGAAAGGGGGTGTGGCCTGCAAAGACCTCCCAGCAATCTTACAGTGTTGGACTTACTGAAGGCAATAAAAGGGCTTATGGGCCCCCAAGGACCACTGGAGCCAAGGCGACTTCATTCCCCAACCAGCATCGCGCCAGGAGGCTTGTTTGCAGAGTGGTGGAGAAAGGCGGTGAGGTCCCAAAGTCCTTTCAGCAATCCCGCTGTTTGGGACTTCCTGGAGGTAACAGGAGGGCTTGTTGGCCCCCAATGGCCCTCTGCAGCCAAGGGGACTTCATCCCCCAACCAGTTGTGCACCAGGAGGCGCGTTTGAAAAGTGGTGTTTTTTTTAAAATTTATTCGGGGAGGGGGACTGCATGGGCCCCCTTCTCTGTGCTCATTTTGGCCCCAGGGACCCCATTCCCATGGCCCGGCCTCTTTTTTTAAACATTTTTAATAATGGGAGGGGGGCCTTGCGCCCCTCCTCCTTGGTCGATTTTGGCCCGGGGGGGCCCCGCCTCTAGTGTGGGTGCCCTGGTCCCACCTAGGGCATCCACTGAGGATGGTTGGGGACCACAGGGGGAGCCTCAAGGCCCCCACGGTCCCTGCTGGCTCCCCCACCTGCAGAAGCCGGTATTGCTTTTACAGAGAGGGAGCTTTTAACATGCAGCTCCTTCTCTGTAAAAATAATTGTACTCCACTTTAAGCAAGTGAGAGCAAGATGCTCTCACTTGCTCAAAGCGGAGCACAGTTTGCTATGGATCATTGGGAGCAGTAAAGCTCCTCACAAGCCATAGCAAACAGCTACGTCCCAGGGATGGGCACCCTGGGACATAGCAGGTGCCAGCCCTGGGAGGTAGCAGTCCCCAGAGCCATGTATGGATCTAGGAGGGGGGCTGCGTGGCCCCCCTCCTTTCTTGATTAAGGGCCTGCCCGGGGCCGAAAATGGCCCGGGGGGCCACGTGTCCACCTCCAATTTCAAAAATAAAAAAGGAGTATGGCCGGGGGAGGGGGTTGTCCCTGGGGCCCAGGGGGTCCGTGATGGCCCCATGTCAAAACTAAAATGTCCCATGGAGGTGGTGGTACCTGGGACTGTGAGGGAGGCTAATTTCAATAAATAGCTCCAGTGAGGTGGCTGTGTGCTCCGGTATCATTTCACTTATTTTTGCCTTGGGGAGGTGGCGGTCCCTGGGGCACGGGGGTACATTATTATAAAACACTGCCCCCGGGATTTGGCCCATCCAAAAGTCCACTCCTAAATTTGCAGCAAAATGAAATTAAAAAAATTCTTTTATCCCTCTGCCGGGTCCCTGTGGGACCCCCACCATATCTGAGGGTCAGGATCTTCCTACCGTCCACCCTTTTCTTTTTTTTTGCAGTTTTTGTGGGACTAGGCTTCAAGCTGAGTCCCAAGATAGATGCCAACACTTCCTGGTTGAACTGTTGGCAGCCAATCAAATGTCAGTAGGATCCGCAAGTCCACTGCAAGGACTCGTGACTCCAGATATCTATATTTTTTAAACTTAAATATCTCTAAAACTACTAAATGGATTTACAACACATCACAAAAAGCATGCTTTCTGTACCAACATCTAGCTTTCTGCCAAATTTCGTGCAATTCTGTTCAGCGGTTTGGGCTGTAGTCGTGTTCAAAAAATGAAAAATCCCCATAGACATAACATGGGGAAAACACGTTTTGGTAACTCTCTTTTTTCTCGGCCCCCGCTTGACGGATCACCTGAAACTTTTAAGACAGCAGCTGAACCAAAAAGGAGACTTTTTTGAAAATTCGTGAAGATTCTTTAAATGGTGCCCATGTTATTGGGAAAACAAAAACGCCTTTCCTGGAAACTTGATCCTAACTATAACTACCTGCTGACTATCGCCAGTAGGATATATATATATATATATATATATATATATATATATATATATATATATATATATATATAAAACCACCTGACGGTCCTCTCCCTCGACTCCACACACTTGCTCGCTTCCGCCGAAAAAGAACCACAAACCACTGGATATTCAGGCAAATTTAAATATTTATTGTTTTCCTCGGATTACGCGTTTTGGGCAACACTTTCCCTTGATCACATACTGGAGATGTTTAAACGCCTTCTTTTTAAAGTGCAAAACCAAGTGATTGAACACACACAATAGACACTGTGAAAATACTGTCACCTTTTTTAATGGGGCACAACATCCGTTTTTTCTTTTCTTTGTACAGAAACAAATTTAGCCATACACATGACGCAATGTCCATAAATAACAAAGATCCATCTATAAAAGAATAAAATTCGTTAGATATCTTTAAGATGAATTTTTAGCAATTGTCATGATTCTAACATCACTGATGCTCCTTGGCTAGGCATGTAATTGCGCTAACTATCTTCGACATCTGCATAAAATACTGATATTTGGGAACATCTTCTAAAATGTATTATTTTATTGACTGTAAAATGGGATAAATCCCACTAATATCCCACAGCTATATATCTACATGAATGCTGACATTAAGGAACAACTTCCCAAATATCATATTTCATAAGTTGAGAATGGGATGAATCCCACTAGTGCCCTTCAGTTTATGTGTTTAAAGTGCTAAGTGTGCCAACGTATTGACTAATGTGCAAATAGCAAATATTAAAGTGCAAGTGCTGAATATATCACACGTATAATAAAGAATAAAGCACTAAAATAAATTTCATTCGGGCCTTAACCAAATTGGTTCAATCAGAACCGAAAAATCCAATTCTGACCGAACCAAATCCAGACAAAAGGCTCAGCAGCTGCCATCAATAATACTATTATTATAATCTTATTAATGTAAACGGATACATAATTCATATCACTTCTAATAAAAACTTTTTAAACAGAAACTGTTGCACAAGCTGAAAACAGCAATCTTTGTCAGGCACATAAACAATTGGTCCCAATTGATACCTATAAGAAATTATGCAGGTCTTCAGTATTATTCAAACCATACGGAAATTTGCTGTCTAGCTCCAAAATCAATTTTGATTCCATTTGCCTGAGAGCTTTTTCTCGATCACCCCCTATTCGTGTTTTTGGGATGGCTGCCACCACAAAATAACTCAAACAATTTAAATCATTATTATGCATTTGTTTGAAATGGCGAGCCACCGGATAAGATGAATCATTATTCACGATGGCCCGCAAGTGCTGTAGTATTCTGACATGCACCTGCAACTTCGTACTGCCAACATATCTTAGTCCGCATGTGCATGTCAGAATATACACCGCAAATTCCGTCCTGCATGTATAAGATCCCCGAATAGCAATTTTGTCTGGGCTAAATGGTGACAGATAATGAGTGGTATTCTTTCCCAAACTTACATGCTCTACAAGTAGAACACTTGGTAAAACCTAGTTTGGTTTGTAACCATGTCTTTGCCCCTGCTAATTCAGGACAGGACTTTCCAATTTGTGTGCGCATAGAAACACCTTTTCTATAAGTCACAATAGGTTGAGGTGGCAACCGGGGTGACAATACTCCATCAGTCAAAACTATCGGCCAATTGCGTTTAATGATGGCCCTAATCTTTCTTTCTTGTTTGCCGAAAGTAGTGACTAAGCGAGGGATATCACTATCCTCTTCGGATGTTGCCACAGTGCCGTTAAGTAGTGATTCTCTAATTCGGTCGTTAGTTTTATCTAAGGCTCCTCTCAGGATCTTCTCACTGTAGCCCCTCTGTCTAAATCTCTGGAAGGCCTCCTCAGTGCATCTATCCAAGTCATCTTTACTACTGAAAATCCTTTTAAGACGTAAAAATTCACCATATGGGATATTGTGAATCAAGTGCCTAGGGTGCGCACTGCTGGCATGGAGGGTCAGATTGCCAGCCGTCTCCTTCCTAAACAAAGTAGTGAAAATTTCCCCTTGATTCTGGTAAACTTTCACGTCCAAGAACTCAATGCAGTTTCTGCTCATATTTGAAGTAAATTTAAGATTAGCAGTATTGTTATTAATCTGCTCAATAAAATTACATGCACTCAATTCATTGCCTCGCCACACAATAAAAACATCATCGGTGTATCTTAACCAATACAAAACATGATGGTTAAAAACGGTGGCAAACATTTTTTTGAGGACTTGCTCCTCCCACCAGCCAGCATGTAAACATGCGTAGCTGGGGGAGAAGCAAGCCCCCATAGCCACTCCTCTTTTCTGTAAAAAGATGTCATTGCCAAATAGAAAAAAGTTGTTATTTAAACACCATGATATTAGACTTAAAAGCATCTTGTTATGTTGATAAAATTCAATTGATCTTAAATCTAAAAAATATTTGATTGCTTTTAGTCCTGTAGAATGTTCAATACTTGTATATAAAGATTCAATGTCCAAAGTGATGAACAATAAATCCTCTGACCATGTGATCCCCATAGACATAACATGGGGAAAACACGTTTTGGTATCTCTCTTTTTTCTCGGCCCCTGCTTGACGGATCACCTGAAACTTTTAAGACAGCAGCTGAACCAAAAAGGAGACTTTTTTGAAAATTCGTGAAGATTCTTTAAATGGTGCCAATGTTATTGGGAAAACAAAAAACGCCTTTCCTGGAAACTTGATCCTAACTTTAACTACCTGCTGACTATCGCCAGTAGTATATATATATATATATATATATATATATATATATATATATATATATATATATATATATATATATATATATATATCACTCAAGTTTTCTCCTCTGAACAGAGAAAGGCCGCACTCTGAGACTCCGAGAATATTTCATTTATTCAGAAAACAGCGCTTGCCAAAGGAACGCGTTTCGGCTGAAGCATCAGCCTTTGTCAACCTTAAAAGAGCCTCATTTTTTTCTCTGTTAATTAAATACTTTTCACATGTGTGCAGGTAAGTAAACACAAACAAAATACTTTCCGTTTTTGAAGCAACTTAAAGAGGTATTACTTCGTTCAATATCCATTCCTGCTTTCACATGTTCAAAGCTAATACAAATTGTAAAAGGACTCAACAAGAGTTCTGGCTGCTTATATAGGCAAAAATATGTTAAATGCTTTTCTTTTAGTTGCTGGTACATTTTGAGACTGTCACTTTCCTGAAAGTTCATTTCTTCTCAATAAGCTCCTTTAAATATTCTGTCATGGTTCAGGAGCACATTAAAGTCTTATTGCAGATTAAAATTTAAATTTTCATATTTCATTACACAACCATCGGTAGCCAGTTTTCCAGAACGTTGCAACTCGCAAGCAAGATTTGTCGACCAATAAGAAAGTCTCTTGCTCTCACTGCTCAGCTTGTGCTTTCTGCAGTGCCCGACTCCAAGCACCTCGATTATTCAGAATGTATGGGCAGAATGTATGGGCATCAGCCTTTGTAAACCTTAAAAGACCCTCATTTTTTTCTCTGTTACTTAAATACTTTTTATATGTGTGCAAGTAAGTAAACACAAAGAAAATACTTTCCGTTTTTGAAGCAACTTAAAGCGGTATTACTTCGTTCAATATCCATTCCTGCTTTCACATGTTCAAAGCAAATACAATTTGTAAAAGGACTCAACAACAGTTCTGGCTGCTTATATAGTATATATGTATATATACACATTATTTGCAGTACTGACAGGGAGTTAGAAATGTGTCAAAACGAGGCAGTTCAGCGTTTCAAAGCTCGTGGTTATATGAGCAAAGATCTGACCGCAGCCCTCAACAAAGCCAACACTCACACTAGAGATATTTGTCTTGGTGTCAACCCTGAGGTCCATGTTGGTAACTCCATAGCCCGGAGAGAGAGGAATGATCCTCCCCAAGAAGTTAGACTTATCACCGCATATAGCAGGCAGGAGATGCAGATCAGGAAGATCATTTACAACCATTGGCCCATTGTTCTTACAGATCTAACTCTATCTCAGATCTTACCGCAGTTGCCATCATTGACCTTTAGACGTGCACCCTCCATGAGGGATGCACTGGTCAAGAGCAGTCGCGAAGTCAGCCCCACTAACACATGGCTGTCATCTAAGTGTGGATTTTTTAAGTGTAGCTCTTGCCGAGCTTGCAAATTTGGCATCACCACCACAGAGAACACCACTGCATTTAACATTAAACCCATCAAGATCCAAGGGTTTTTCACTTGTCATACTGACTTTGCTGTCTTTGTGCTTCTATGCACATGCGGATTGAAGTACGCAGGGAGCACTAAGCTCCAGGTATAAAACAGAATACTTTAACACCTTAGAGCAGTGGTAAACTCTGACCCCAACTACCCAGTGACAAGACACCTTAAATTAGTACATCAGAATAACCTTAATGATTTAAAATACTTCGTGATAGGGGCTGTCCCCAAATCAATACGTGGGGGCAATAGAGAAAGACAACTGCGACAGCTTGAATCGTTCCTTATCCTACAACTTGACACGAAGATGCCCAACGGTTTAAACACTGGGGAAGATTTGCACAACTTTCTTTAATAACACCAGTATTTAGAGCTTTTTAGACTTAGGGGCCGATTCCGATCTGGGTCGGAAAGCTCTCCGACCGATCTGGATCCGGATTGTTTTCCGACCGAGCCGGACCCCTGCAGTCCGACCGAACGAGTACGATGCGGCCGTATGCTGCCGGACTCGGTTCGGTCGGACTCCCATTGAAGTCAATGGGAGCCGGTCGTACGGCGTGTACATGGGCTCCCATTGACTCAATGGGTACGTTGCGCACAAGGGGGCCCCCTGTAGTGGGTTCGCGTTGGTGCCATCCGCAACGTACATGCATGTATAGGGGGGACCCATGGGTCCCCCCTGTGTCCGACTCGTACGGCTACAGGTGAAGGGGGGTCCGGCACGGACCCCCGAAGTCCGCGTCCGGGAGCTTTTTCGTGTCAGAGGCTCCGACTCGATCCGGCTGTCCGGATCGTGCATCGTACTGGCTCGGTTGTAAAACGTCTCCATTGCACGCCACGAATCGAGTGCGAACGAGTCGGACGGAGCGGTTCGGACCCGGAAACGACTCGGTCGGCGATTTCGCGTTCACTCGCATCGTACTTGCTCGCTCGGACGACTGTACGAATCGGTCGGAAACAAAGCCTCCGACTCGGATCCGGTAAAGCCGAATCCGATTCGGAGCCCTACCAAAAGAGATCGGAATCGACCCCTTATTGTCTATCTCCCCTGTTCCTATAGCTGCAATGTCATATTTGCCCCCCAGATAGACAAGCCAGTCACATTACAATCCATGTTTCTGAGCTAAGCATTCATGTTCCAAGAGGCTGTGTGATCTACATCATGAATTATCCTGTCTTAGTTGTGATGGACAGATTTGGTGCACCTTATATTTAGCATATCATGACCCATAATAGTCTTCACCATCTGTTACTGAATTTTATTGCTCATGTGCTGTTGGCTGCACTAATTATGTCCGCTTTGCACTCGCACTTTAACCTTTTTAAAGTTGTGGGCTTTCTCGGGGCTCCGGGTATTTTCGTTTTATATTGAACTAGTGATTTTTTACACATTTTTGCACAAGCACTTTATTCTTAGCACCTTAGCATTTAGTAGTTTTTGATCTTCGTGCAATATTATAGCACCTGCACTTTGAACTTTTGTACTGTGAGTAAATGTTTACATATGTATTCGTGCAGTTTCTAGGACAGAATCAGATCTAGGACCATGTGCATATTATGTCACTATGACATTATTTTAGTGCACTAAGTACTAATTGCTGCTGGTTTTTTACTGCTGATGAGATAGATATTTTTAAAACCTTTTCAGTTCATTTTAAGTGGTTTTTTTATCTATCTATTTATTCACTCACTGTACTGTATTATTACATGCAATTGCATTGCAGTCTGTTGTTTATATCTATTGCCTCAGAGAAAGAGTCTAACTGCTTACAGGTGTGTTACTTGTCACTATTTAAATGTATTTTACTCGTTAGCGCGTCATGTGATCAAGACTGTGAGGTAACGGTCAAAACGCGTCATGCTGGGCACTGGCCAAGGACTGACTGGTTGCTATGTGAACTATAACGAGAAATAAAGCACTGCATCACTTATGATTTTCATCTTGTGGTCTGTACCTGTTTTTGCCTGTGCAAGGTGGTGGCGAGTCAGGATTGCTTTATATATATATATATATATATATATATATATATATATATATATATATATATATTATCTACTGGTGGTCGCCAGTAGATAGTTATAGTTAGGACCTATTTTCCATAGGAAGTCCGCAACATTCTATTCCCAATAACTTTGGCGCCGGTTGACGAATCTTCACGAAACTTTCAAAACTCGTGGGGCGCTCCAGTCCGCTCCTTTTCTGAAAGTCTCGGGGTGATTCGTCAAGTGGGGGCCGAGAAAAAAGGGGGGTCCCAAAACGTGTTTTACCCATGCAATTTTCCATAGGAACTTTCAGTCGCAGCTACAGCCCGAACTGCTGAACGGAATTACACCAAATTTGGCAAAAAAGGTAGCCCTTGGTTCAGAGTCGTGCCTTTTGGTTAAATGGTGTAAATCCGTTCAGTAGTTCCTGAGAAAATCAAAAGTAAAATCACATATATATCTATGGCCGCGTAGGATCCGCGCACCCTCCCGATCACGAGCTGTATGCTAATTGGCTGTCAACACTCCAAACCAGCAAGTGTTGGCAGCCATCTTGTGCCTCGGTAGAACCGAGGCACAAGAAATCAGTAAAATAACTGCGCAAAACCCAAAAAGGGGGCAGGGTAGAAACACCCTGACCCCCTAGGCCTGCTCAGGGCCCAAAAAATAATTTAAAAAAAAAAAAAAATCGTCGGGATGCGCGTAGGATGGGCCAAGTCCCGGGGGCATGCGGGGGTTTATAAAAATAATGTGGGGGCCTCTAAGGCTCCCCAAGCCCTGGGGTCCACCACCCCCCAGGGCTTTGAAATAAAAATGGTGCGGGAGGGCACTCGGCCCTCCCGCAGCCCCGGGGACCGCCACCCCCGGGGCTTCTTTTTAAAAAATTAAATTACCTGTGTGGGGGCTTGAGCCCCCCACACACCCCGGGACCGCCACCTCCCCGGGGCACTAAGAATTTGAATGTGGGGGTCCGTTTCGGACCCCCGAGCCCCAGGGACCACCACCTCCCCGGGGCTTTGAAGATGTTGGGAGATGTTGAAGATGTTGGGAGGGGGGCCGCGCGGCCCCCCTCCTGGAGCCTGTGATGGCCCTGGGGACCGCCAGGGCCGTCTCCTGCAGTGTCTCGGGGTGCCCACCCCGGGACACTGTCGTTTGCTATGGCAGGGCGGGAGCCTCGCTGCTCCCGCCCTGCCATAGCAAACTGCTTTGGTTTTTGGAAGAGAGAGCAGGAAACCTGCTCTATCTTCCAAAAACCAAAGACGATTGCTTTTCCACACGGGGAGTTGCTTAGCAGCTCCCCATGTGGAAAAGCAATGTCGGCTCCCGCAGGACGCGGGGAGCCGGCGGGACCGTGGGGGTCCCCAACGGAGAGGGCCAGCCCCGGGGGATGGGATCCCTGGGGCTACAAGTGGCCTGGGAGGGGGGCCACGTGGCCCCCTTCCCCAAATTTAAAAAATAAATAAATAAATAAATAAAAAAACAAAGGCCAGCCCCGGGGGATGGGGTCCCCGGGGCCATAAGTGGCCTGAGGAGGGGGGCAACGCAGCCCCCTCCAAAACATTTAAATAAAAAAAGAAGGCCATGCCCCGGGGGATGGGGTCCCCGGGGCCGATTAAGGCCTCGGGAGGGGGGCCACGCGGCTCCCTTCCAATTTTTTTTTTTTTTTTTTAAATATTAGGGGGCAGGCCCTGGGGGGTGGGGTCCCCAGGGCTAATAAATTAGAAAAAGAAGGGGGGCCACACAGACCCCCTTCATAAAAAAAAAAAAATCAAACACCGGCATCGCGCCGGAGGCCACACCCCCTCCTTGGCAGCACTCTGCAAACGCGCCCCCTGGCGCGTTTGCAGATGGGGAACGTATTCCCCTTGAATACTGGGGGTCCCTGGGGGCCAACTAGCCCACCAGGAACCTCCAGTATGCGCCAGGGGGCTGCGTTGCAGAGAGGTGTTCTGAGGCCACGCCCCTCTTTACACCTCTCTGCAACGCAGCTCTGTGGCACTTAATGGAGGTAGCTGGTGGGCTAGTTGCACCCCAGGGACCCTCAGGATTCAAGGGGAGTTAATCCCCCAACTTAAAACACGCCACGGTGGCACAGTGGTGAAGGGAGGGGGCGGGGCCTGAGGTGACATGTGTGCAAACACACCCTGTGGCGAGTTTTAAGTTGGGGAATTAATTCCTCTTCAATCCTTAGGGTCCCTGGGATCCAACTAGCCCACCAGGTACCTCCAGTAAGCGCCACAGAGCTGCATTGCAGAGAGGTGTAAAAAGGGGCGTTGCCTTGGACCACCTCTCTGCAACACAGGCCTGTGGTGCTTACTGGAAGTACCTGGTGGGCTAGTTAGGCCCCAGGGACCCTCAGGATTCAAGGTGACCTAATCCCCCAACTTAAAACGCGCCACGGGGCGCGTTTGCACAGTGGTGAAGGGAGGGGGCGGGGCCTCAGGTGACATGTGCGCAAACACGCCCTGTGGTGTGTTTTAAGTTGGGGAATTAATTCCCCTTGAATCCTGAGGGACCCTGGTGGCCAACTAGCCCACCAGGTACCTTCAGTAAGCACAACAGAGTTGCGTTGCAGAGAAGTGAAAAAAGGTGCGTGGCCTCGGAACGCCTCTCTGCAACTCAGCTCTGTGGTCCTAACTGTAGGTACCTGGTGGGCTAGTTGGGCCCCAGGAACCCTCAGGATTCAAGGGGACTTAATCCCACAACTTAAAACGCGCCACGGGGCGCGTTTGCACACATCACCTCAGGCCCCCCCGCCCTTCACCACTGGGCAAACGCGCCCCGTAGCGCGTTTTAAGTGGTAGTTTTAATCCCCCTGCCCTATTATGTACTAGGGACTTACAGAGGAGGTCATGCTAATCACAGGGGTACCCCAACGCATAGTGTTCCCTAGTGTATGTAGGTGTTTTCACTGTATTCTAAGTGTCTTTTAGCATAGCACTGGCTCTGGTTAGTCAGAGTCAGTTACCACCAGTACCCATCTGAAAAAGTTGTGGGCACAGGATGATTTTGCAACAAGGCCTCTTTCTGCTCCTCTGTTGGTTCTTTCTGCACATCTTTTGCTTCTTCCTGCACTTTTCTTCGTCTTTGTGGACTTCTGTTGCTTCTTTCTGCATTTCTTTTGCTTCTTTCTGTGCGTTTTTTCTTCTTTCTTCACATGTTCTACCTCTGTAGGCATAGTTAGAAACTAGCATTTAAAAAACCTTTGAAATTCACTTAAAAACCATAGGTTTCAGGCACGTTATAGTTAGAAATTAGCATTTAAAAAACCTTTGAAATTCACTGAAAAAACCATAGGTTTCAGGCACGTTATAGTTAGAAATTAGCATTTAAAAAACCTTGGAAATTCACTGAAAAAACCATAGGTTTTAGGGAAAGTTATAGTTAGAAATTAGCATTTAAAAAACCTTGGAAATTCACTGAAAAAACCATAGGTTTTAGGGAAAGTTATAGTTAGTTGGACATTGCACTCGTACAAAACCCGTGAAATTCCCCCGTTATAGTTAGTTCAGCTAACTATAACTCACGCCCCCGCAATGCACTGCTGATGACGTCACATATTACATCACTCATGACATGGTCAGTGACATCACTGATGACATCACGGATGACATCTCAAATGACATCATCCATGTGATAATTTGATGCATCTTCTCACACCCTAATATAACTTGTGATACACCCACTCTAAATTACAGACTGCCATTCTCAAAACCATAGACACTCCAACACCAATAACTACATACCCACTCACTGATTCTTAGGTCTACACACACATCCACTCACTCACCTGTACAGTCACTCATACTTATGGTCACTCAGTACAGAACTATTATATGCACTCATACACCTACATAGACACTCACACACCACCACTCATCCATAGAGGTACTCACACACCTAGTCAGTCATGCAAATAATTAATCATACTGTCATTTACTCACCTATACAGTTATACACACACCAGCTCACTTACTCATACAAATACTAGCACATTCTTACGCTCTTATACAATCACTGATACAAGTACACACTCATCCATACAGCCACTCTCACAATCACACACTCTCACTTATAGCCATTTATATACTCCAACACACATATATACTGCCTTTCACATATGTAGTTACTCACACATGTACCACTGAGATATACATTCACTCACTAACACACCCATACACACACTCTCCCACCCATACAGTCCATCACAGATGCACTCTTGAAACCATGCACCCAGTGAATCACCCACTCACACATCTATGCACAGAGTCACACACACCCCACCCACACAAACACTCAGGCACCCATACAGATACTCAGACAACCAATCAATAACTCATATAGACACTCATGTAGCTATTCACAAACCCATGCAGCCACTTACACAGCAACAGACAGACGGATACAGACATTCACCCAGTTTAGTCACTAACCCATGCATTCAGTAAGATACGTTTAATCACTCACTTATAGAGTTAGTCATGCACCTACTAAATCATCCATTCAGACACTTATACACCCACTCATTCTTCAATACGCCTTTCCCTATATATATTAAACATATTTAAACTTTACAGAAACACACAGTCACTGGATGATGTCATCAGTGATGTCACTGACCATGTCATGAGTGATGTAATATGTGACGTCATCAGCAGTGCATTGCGGGGGTGCGAGTTATAGTTAGCTGAACTAACTATAACGGGGGAATTTCACGGGTTTTGTACGAGTGCAATCTCCAACTAACTATAACTTTCCCTAAAACCTATGGTTTTTTCAGTGAATTTCTAAGCTTTTTTAAATGCTAATTTCTAACTATAACGTGCCTGAAACCTATGTTTTTTTCAGTGATATATATATATATATATGTATATATATCCTGTTCTTCTGCTTCCTTCTGCCGTTCCTCGGCAAAACAGACACGGACCGCACAGTGAGTGCAGTATAGTTATTTTAAATTCATCTGCCATTACGCGTTTCAGCCTGTCCGGGCATTGATCACATCACAATCACTGTATTGATTTGTTTTCCTTTTTAAAGTGACACGTGCAAATTTGAAAAAATCATTTAGTCATAGAAACAAAAGACATACTATACAATTTATCATAGTATGTAAGACAGACTCATTAAACATAGGTATTACAAATCCACAATGATTACTGCAAAATAATGCATAAATATCCTATTTAAAATACCTTAATAAATACATAATTTTAAATTTATTTGACATAAATATACGTAATATTTTACACAATATATTGGATTTTCTCTGGTCAAACAGTTACTGTTAGTCATATACAAGACTATTGTCTGTAACTATGTGTTGTAATAAGATAAGTCCTTGTTTGATATTTATGACTATTATAAAGTGCAAGTGCAAATTGTTGGTGCAAAATAGATTTTAATAAGTGTTTGACCTCCCGTGTTCTTTATGTTAAAGTGCCCTAGTGCTAAGGATAAAAAACCATTTATTTTCTGGTTATGGCATATGTAGCAGCAACGATTCCCTTATTATAAGGAACCATTAAGTTGATAATACCTGTTTAAATACATTATTGGCGAAATGAACAGAAGTAGTATACACAGATGGATGCACGATTCTATCTCCTATTTGGTATACCCCTGTCCCTCTCAGCTTGGTTCGACCAACCCATACGATCTGTTGTTTATAGTTTAATCTTAAGATTGAGCAATTGATTTGTTAAAACAGAGTGGAGAAAGCAATTTAAAGACAGGTAAAAAGGTCTTCCGTTGTATTGAGACCACCAGGGTGTTTGCAATCTCAATCCAAAATGTAGCGTGTTTCTAACTATATATATATATAACTCCACTAACCTGTTCCCAGTAAATGAACAGGTCCCAACACGCTCGGGTTCACTCCTTAAGTTTATTGTGGCTTGGGGTGGTGCATTTTTACCGTCTCGGCGGTCTTTCTCACAACAATGTCCCGATGCCATTTAGTGCATTAAGTACTATCGTAGCTCTTAAAGTGACAGTGCAATGTTGTTCACATTTTCGCTAACAATAAAAAAAATTAATGTTTGTTCTACATCTACAGCATTGATGTTCATTTTAACATGCAGAACCTGCAGTTGCACTGTTTTGTCAAAACTATGAGCTAATTAGCCTTTCAAAAATTAAATTTATAACGACATCGATGTCACATCTACTGACTTTGTTTTAAAATAAAATTTGTGACTGCCAAATACGTGCTCATATCAAACATACATATTGCGAAGTTTAAAAATTTTTGAGCAGCAATGGAAAAATGAAATTATAATCCACTGCTCATTGAATTTGCACAGATACATTTAAGTGGATGCCCTTTGCATTAATTTGTTATCATACAAGGGTCGGAATGTAAACTTGTACTCCCCGAATTGATCAAAGTGCTAATGCTATTTATTAGATCATTGTTTTTAAAGTGTCCAGTGTCACTAAAACCCTTTAAGCATTAAACACATGCTCATAAGGAATAGATGTGGGCTTCTTCTCATTATTTGCCAGTGCTCTTTCTTCTTAATGTGCAAAGTGTTCAAAAGCAACAGGTTATTTTTACCAATTGGATAAAAGGCAATACTTCTCATGAAGTTCTATTGCACATAGAGGTATTCCTCCTTTTGTTCACAGACCTGCAATCTTTCTGCCTGACTTTAGGTGTTTACATAAACCCATATATAAAGTGCCTATATCTAAATGCAAACATATACACATAAATACAGTGCAAATAGCAGATTCTTGCACAATAAAGTGCAGTGTGCATAGGACCAATTTGTAAACAGCAATTGTAAACTATAAATGTATGTATCCTAGCTGAGATGGATATATCAATGTCCTATCTTCGAAGGTACCAAGTGCAAACTTCATATAGTGATAAAAGTATTGGGCAAGTGCCCTAAAGTGTAGTGTGCCTTCTATCCATCCCCTTTAGACTGCTCCCTTAGTTCACATTTCAATATCTAAAGTGCCCTGTGCTCAAAGTTAAAACCCTTCCCTTTTATTTTTCTTCTTCAAATTCTTCTACAGATTAGCTACTGGACTGAGTTCATTCCATGAAATGCCTGAATTGTAGGTGAACATGAAGGTCCTCTTCAATAGTGAGACCTGCAGGAACCTTCGTGTTAAACCTTAAAATATGCTTTGACTCCAATTGTCTCAAACAACGCTCCCTATTTCCTCCTCTACTTCAAATGGGTACCTGGTCTATGGCAAAATTTGCAAGTTGTCCAAATTACTATCAAGTGTTTATTCGAAGTGCCTTGCCACTGGATGAGTGGAGTCCTTGTTCACAATTGCTCTGATGTGTTGCGTTATTTTTAGATGGACACTCAGAATAGTGCTGCATAGGTAAAGTTTCTGACAGCTGCATCTTAAAACATATACTACGTGGTCACTCTTGCAGTGCAAGGACTGTTGGATTGTCCACGTCTGATCTGTCAATGGTACGGACAATTGTTTGATGTTGACTCCATATTTACAAGCCTTACATCTGTGGCACTTTGTGAAACCTCCTCTGCCCGTTAGCCAAGTTCCACCCATTCTCATTTCTGGACTGCTTACTACAAGGTCATCTCTCATTGACCTTGCCCTTCGAAAGGTCATAAAAGGTTTCTTGCTTATCTTTTGGCCAATAACTGGATCACTGCATAGCAGTTGCCAATTTCTCCGGAATATACGCCTCACTTCCCCATGTTGGGTATTGAATCTTGTAATGAATCATAGTTCTTGTTTGGTGGCACCCCATACATTATCGGTAAAAAGCATTGCAACTTATCCCTCTCTTTCTGGTTTGCTTTGATTCTAGCTTCCCTTAGCACTTTCGTATTGTACCCCCGTGTTGAGAATCTTTGTTCTAAATCTCGTTGTGCGTTCTCTATTTGTGTTTTTTCACTGCACTTTCTTCGCATGCGCAGGTTCTCAGCATAGGGGATACTGTATGTCAGATTGTTAGGGTGAAAACTCTGGGCATGTAAACTTGTATTTCCTGCTGTGCTCTTCCTAAAAACTTTCGTATGAAGCCTCCTTTGCTCATTGTAAACAGTAAGGTTCAAAAACTCTACTAACTCCTCGCTTATATGTAAGGTAAATGCAAATTAAGTGCATTGTTGTTAATTTTCTTCACAAAATCCTCCGCCGAACTCAATGATCCCTGCCAGATAATGAACAAGTCATCAATGAATCGTGACCACAGTACAACATTCTCTAGTAGTTCTACTGGACATGTATTTGGTAGCACCTGCTCCTCCCACAAGCACATATGCAAATTTGGATAGCTGGGGGCGAAGCAGGTACCCATGGCAGTCCCTCTTAATTGGCAGAAAAGATCTGTGCTAAATAAAAAAATGTTATTGTTGAGGCACCAATATATCATTTCTAAAATCATTTCCGTATGCCTATATAGGGTTAGGGGCCTGGAGCTTAAAATTTTTTTCACTGCTCTCATACCATCCTCTTGGGAGATACTCATATAAAGTGATGTTACATCTAAGGTCATTAAAATGTAATCTTCCTACCAGTTGACGTCATACATTTTTCGTAAAACGTCCCCTGTTTCCTTAATGTATGATGACAAGTTCTTAACTGACTCCTGATATATATACACACACACACACACAATTAATATATATATCATATATATAAATATATATAAATAGATAGATAGATAGATAGATAGATAGACGATTGCCAGTACGTAGTTACAGTTAGGATATAGTTTCCATAGGAAGAATTTTGATTTGCCAATAACTTTGGGGTTGTTTGACGAATCCTTGTGTAATTTTCAAAACTAGTTTGACGTTCACTGCAGCTGCTGTCTTCAAAATTTCCGGTTGATCTGTCAAGCAAGGGCTGAGAAACAGGGGGGGTCCCAAAATGCATTTTCCCATGTTAATTTCCCTGGGAAATTTTAAACAAGGCTAAAAAGAATTACACCAAATTTGGCAGAGAGGTACCTTTTTGGGAAATGGTGCACATCCGTTCAGTAGTTTTTGAGTTATTTAAAGAAATTTCCAGTTGTATATAGAGATGCTATTGCATCTGCAAATTCTCCCGATCTCGTGCTAAGATCTGATTGGCTGCAAACACTTCAAACCAGGAAGTTTTGGCAGCCATCTTGTGACCCCGGTTTAATTGAGTCACAGGAAAAAACGTAAAACAAAAAGAAAAGGGGACAGGTTAGCAACTCCCTGACCCTTAGGCCTCTGGGGGGGGGTCCCACTGGGACACTCCCAGGGCCAAAAAAGCTTTTTTTAAAACATTTTCTGCTGGAGTTCCGCTGGATCTACAACTCCAGCTGAAAATGTAATAAAAAATGAAGCACGGGCTCCTGAGCTTCATTTGTAATCAGCGCCCGGGTAAGCCAGGTCCAGGGGGCAAGTTTATAATACTTTCGAGGGGGGCGGAGCATTAAAGCCCAGGGGAACACCACCTCCCTGGGGCATTTTAAAAATTATATGGGGGTTGCCCTAGGCAGCCACCATGGCCTGGGGACCACCACCTCCCCAGGGCAAATTATTATTGAATGTGGGGGGGCCCGCATGCCCCCCGCAGCCACTGGGACTACCACCTCCCGGGGCAAAAGTCACCATTAATGCGGGTAGGGGTCTGCACACCCCCCACCTGCAGCTCCGGGGACTGCCACCTCCCTGGGGCTAAAATGAAATAGTGACCGCCGTCTCCTCTGGGCAAATTGCCAAACTTAAAGTGGGAGCCGAACATCCCTGGGGACTACCACCTCCCGTGGCTGTGTTCTGGAATGGAGGGTGGTCGCATGGCCCCCCACCAGGAGCCATACATTGCCCTGGGGACTGCCGCCGGTACATTGCTATACATTGCCCACCACCGGGACATTGCTGTTTGCTACAGCTTGGCGGGAGCAGCTCTCCCGCCAAGCCATAGCAAACTCTGCTGTACTTCAAGTATGCAAGAGCATGTATAATGCTCTCGCTTACTTGAAGCAGAGCAGAATTGCTTTTGGACAGAGGGAGCTGCATATTTAGCAGCTTCCCCTGTCCAAAAGCAATGCCGGCTCCCACAGGAGGCGGGGAGCTGGCAGGGACCACGGGGGACTTCAGGCTGCCCCGCGGTCCCCAACGTGAATATCTGGTTGCCCTGGGTGGAACCAGGGCACACACAGTACAGGCCTGACACCGGGGGATGGGGTCCCTGGACTGAAATCAACCCAGGAGGGGGCACGCACGGCCTCCCTCCCTTTTAATTTTTTTAAATACATTTTTTTTAAAGCGCCAGGCCCTGGGGGATGGGGTCCCCAAGCTAAAATAGGCCCGGGAAGGATGCTGCGAGGCCCTCCACTCTTTAATAACAAAAAAAAAGAAAGGCTGTTTCCTGGGTGATGGGGTCGCCAGCGCCAAAATTGGTCCAGGGAGGGGGCAATGCGGTCCCCTCCCCATACTAAAAACGCCTGGCCGTGAGGGATGGGGTTCCCGGGGCAGAAATTGGCCCCCTTCCCTTGAAAAAAGCAAAAGAAAACCATGTTAGCTGAGCTAACTATAACTCGCAGCCCTACAATGCACTACTTATGACCTCACATATTACATCACTCATGACATGTGCAGTGACATAACTGATGACATCACTGATGACATCTAAAATGACATCACTGATAACATCATCCTGAAAATGACTCACGCATCCACTCACACCCACATAGAACCTTTCATACATCCACTCCCACACGACCATTCACAAATCCATTCACAGACCCATACCAGTCCTTCCACTCCCAATCACTGATTCATTGATCTACACGCACATCCACTTGCTCACATATACAGCCACTTAATCACCCATTCACTCACTAATACAGCCACTGAAATATCGACTCATGCACCCATACAGGTATTCACACACTGAGTCAGTCACCCATAGAGCTACTCACACACCTATTCACTCACCCATTCAGTCAATCACACAGCTACTTACTCACCCATACATTTACACACACACCCAATTACTTACTCTTACAGATACTAACATGTACTCACTCACCTATACAGTTACTGACACAAACACATTCACCCATGCAGCCACTCTCACATTCACTCACTCACCCAGTCACTTGTATACCCCATCACTCGTCTATACTGCCTTTCACATACCCAGTTACTTACCCATATACTACTGACACATCCACTCACTCACCCGTATAGCCCTACAAACACTCACTCACCCATACAGCTCCTCACACATGCAATTACTAACCCAAACAGCCATTGACTCACCCACTCACTCATCCATACAGGCAGCCACACAAACACCCTCACCCACCCACACGGACAATCAGACACCCATACAGGTACTGAGACAATCAAACACTCACCCATGCAGCCACTCACATACCCACTCACATACCAATACAGCTACTTTGACACCAACTGACTGACTGATACAGACATTCACACAACCAGTCACTCACCCATACATTTACTGAGACACCTAATCACTCACTTATACAGTCAGTCACGCAGCCACAAAATCATGCATACAGGCACACTCATACATCCACTGATTCACCAATACACCTTGGTATATATATTTAATACTAAAACATAAAGGTGGTTCCGCACACAACAATACAGTTAAACTCAATACAGAGCCAAGGGCAGTCTTAATGTGCACACAGAAGAATTTCGGATTCCACGATGTATCTTTTTCCGACAAGAGTTCTTTATTGTGTTTTTTACAAAGATAAAATCCAGTAGCCGACGCGTTTCGTCCCAAAAGGGACTTCTTGAGGGCTCCACGATATGAAAGCGTCTTATCACATTCCAGATTTCTTTGAAAATGATTTCTATCCCGTAGACACACAGTTAATATGGTATATTTCTGTCTTCTTACGGCTTGATAACCGAAAAGTTGTCAGTTCGTCGATGCGTCTGCTTCAAAAGAGTTGTACTCCTTGTCTTCCTGCACCAGTGCCGACTTCCCATATAACAGATTGGCAAGTGCGGATTGTATTGCCTCAACCCTCTGGTCGCTAGGATTCATATTTAATACTGATAAACTTTTTAAAAACACTCACAGTCACTGGATGATGTAATCAGTGATGTCATTTGAGATGTCATCAGTGACGTCATATGTGATGTCACTGACCATGTAATGAGTGATGTAATATGTGAGGTCATAAGCAGTTCATTGCGGCGGCGTGATTTATAGTTAGCTCAGCTAACTATAACTGCTGAATTCCACTGGTTTGGTACGAGTGAAACCTGATCCGAACTATAACGTCTCTGTAAACTTTGTTTTTTTTCAATGAATATATATATATATATATATGATGCAAACTCCCAACTTCTGCCCAGAGGGATAACCACATCACAGTACACTATAACATTGGCAGTTCAGGAAGACGGCACAAAAAGGAGGTGAGTTACTCCAACTGACGCTTCATTTCATTGTCTCTTTTTTATTTCATCATTTTTCTTTTAGTAAAGTGCAGTGTGCTCACAGCCAAAAACTACCGAGCATTTCAGCAACAGCCTTCAATTGGGTCTTAGAGTTCATGTGTAGAGTGTACCTTTTAAAGGGCAAGACGCCCTCCACGACGAATATACAATTACACCAAATATCTTCAAAGCAAAAGAATGGGCAATAGTTACTGTTAAACAAATATGTCCTTGCACCCATTATCTTGGTGATCATCATAATCATTCTTCTTATATATATTATCTACTGGCAGTCGCCAGTAGGTAGTTATAGTTAGGACCAAAGTATCCATAGGAAAGCGTTTTTTGTTTTGCCAGTAACTTTGACTCCGCTTGATGAATCTCCACGAAATGTTCACAAATCCTCCCCTTTTTGGTTCAGCTGCTATGTTGAAAGTTTCGGGGTGATCCGTCAAGCAGGGGCTGAGAAAAATGGGGGGTCCCAAAACGCATTGTCCCCATGTGAATTCTATGGGGCTTTTTAATATTTTTAACACAACTCCAGCCCGAACTGCTAAACGGAATGACACCAAATTTGTCAGAAAGATAGATGTTGGTCCAGAAAGTGTGCTTTTTGTGATTTGGTGTAAATCCGTTCATTCGTTTTTGAGATATATAACTTCAAAAAATATAAATATCTATGGATGCGAGTCCTTGCAGTGGACTCCCGGATCCTACCAAAATTTATTGGCTGCCAACGCTTCAACCAGGAAGTGTTGGCAGCCATCTTGGGACTCTGCTTGAAGCCAAGTCCCAGAAAAAGTAAAAAATAAAGAAAAGGGGGCAGAGTAGGAAGGGGGCCCGGCTAAGCCTCCCTGCTACCCTTGGGACAGCCACCTCACTGGGACTCAAACATTCATTAATTAAAAAAAAAACAATGTGGGGGAGGCCCTATGGTCTCCCCGCAGCGCCAGGAACCGCCACCTCCCCAGGGCTAAAATAAATAATAATGTGTGGGGGCACTGGCCCCTTACGTAGCCCTGGGGAGTGCCATCTCCCAGGGGTACAAATACAATAATGAAGGGAGACCACCATCTCCCCGGGTCTTACTTAACGAAGGAGGGGTGCTGC
The DNA here is from genome assembly GCA_963921515.1 of Calotriton arnoldi. Lineage (NCBI taxonomy): Eukaryota > Metazoa > Chordata > Amphibia > Caudata > Salamandridae > Calotriton > Calotriton arnoldi. The sequence goes on along the minus strand of CAWUFW010002735.1, from coordinate 1,947,572 downwards.
GTGGCCCCTTTTGTGGTACCATACATGGTCCTGGGGACCGCCACCCTGCTCCCGGCTCCAGCAATGTTCCGGGGTGCCCGCCCCTGGACATTGCAGTTTGCTATGGATTGACAGTAGCACCGCTCCTGCCAAACCATAGCAAACAACTGCTCTGCTTTCAGCAAGCAGGAGCAGAAAATGCTCTCGCTTGCTGAAAGTAGAGCATGTCTGTTTCCCTGCCAGCTGTGAAGCGAGCATGGAAAAAGAAATTGATTTGGAATGCAGGGAGCTGCATGTTAGCAGTTCCCTTGGTCTCAAAGCAATACCGGCTCCCGCAGGAGGCAGGGAGCCGGCAGGGTTCACGCGGCCCCTACTCCCTTTTAAAAACATTTTTTTTACAAAAAAGAGGCAGCCCCTGGGGGATGGGGTCCCGGGGCCGAAAAGGGCCCAGAAGGGGGGCTGCTCAGACCCCTCCCTTTCAATTATAAAATGAATAAATAAAGGCCTGGCCCCGGGGGATGGGGTCCCTGAGGACAAAATCAGTCGGAAGGGCGTCCCTGCGGCCTCCTCACTTTTTTAAAATTAAATAAATAAAAAAGGGTCAGGTATCAAGGGATGGGGTCCCCGGGGCCCAAAATCATTAAGGGTAGGGGGGCCATGTGGCACCCTTTCTAAAAAATAAAAAAGAGAAAAAAGCCGTCAACTTGTCTGAGGCCCCACCCCCTTTCTCCACTACTCTGCAAATGCCCCTTCTGGTGTGCTACTGGTTGGGGGATGAAGTCCCCTTTGCTGCTGAGGGTCCTTAGGGGCCAACAAGACATCCTGTTACCTCCAGTAAGCCCCACAGAGTGAGATTGCTGAGAGGTGGTCAGAGGCCATGGCCCCTCTCTCTAGGGGTTGAGGTCCCCGGGGCCCAAAAACATCAAGGGAAGGGGGCCACGTGGCCCCCTTCCTAAAAAAGAAAAAAAAGCCAGCATCTCGCAGGAGGACCTGCCCCCTTTCTCCACTACTCTGCAAATGTCCCTCCTGGTGTGCTCCTGGTTGGGGGATAAAGTCCCCTTTCCGAGCTTCCGGCAGAGGGTTCTTAAGGGCCAACAAGACCTCCTGTTACCTCCAGTAAGTCCCATAGAGTGTGACTTCTGAGAGGCGGTCAGAGGCCACGCCCCCTTTCTCTACTACTCTGCAAACGCATCTCTCAGCGCACTGCTGGTGGGGGGACGAGGTACCCTTGCCTTCTGAGGGTCTCAGGGCTAAAGTTGACTTCTTCCTCAACAAGTAGTGCACCGGGAGATGCGTTTGCAGAGTGATGGAGAAAGGGGGTGTGGCTTCTGATGACCTCTCAGCAATCATCCTGTGTGGGTCTTACTGGAGGTAACAGGAGGGCTAGTTGGCCCCCAAGGACCCTCAAAAGCCAAGGGGACTTCATCCCCTAAATAGTAGTACACCAGGAGATGCATTTGCAGAGTGGTGGAGAAAGGGGGCGTGGCCTCCTATCAGGTCCGGGTAATCCTACTATGTGGGACTTACTGGAGGTAATAGGAGGGGTTGTTGGTCCCAAGGACATCCTTGGAGGCCAACTACCCCATCTGTTATCTCCAATAAGTGTCATACGGCGGGATTGCTAAAAGGTCTTCGGAGGCCAAGCCCCCTTTCTGGACCACGCTGCAAACATGCCTCATGGTGCACTACTGGTTGGGGGATGAAGTCCACTTTACTCCTGAGGGAACTTGGGGGCCAAGAAGCTCTCCTGGCACCTCCTGTAAGTCCTACACAACGGGATTCCTGAGAGCTGGTCGAAGGCCAAGCCCCCTTTCTCTACTACTCTGCAAACCAGGTGTGGCCCATGCAGGTAAGAGCGGTGGGGCAGGGGACCAGGTGGGGGGAGTCGACAGACGACGATGAGGGAAACTTAAGTAAAAAAAGAAAAACACTTACCTTGCACTCACTGCATCGCTGAGTCGGAGATGCAGCGAGCATAAGTTTAGTGTTTTTCTTTTTAAATTTACGTTTCCCTTGTCATTGTCTGTCGATGCCCCCGCCCCACTGCTCTTACCTGCATGGACTGGGCCTGCTATAAATGCAAATAGTAGTTAAAAAAACATAGAAATTCACTGAAAACAACAAAGTTTACAGGGACGTTAAAGTTAGGAATTAGCATTTAAAAATACTTCAAAATGCACTGAAAAAAACAAAGGTTACAGGGATGTTATAGTTAGGAAATTGAATTTTTAAAAAACTTAGAAATTCATTGGAAAAACCAAAGGTTACAAAGACGTTATAGTTATGCTCAGGTTTCACTGGTACAAAACCAAAGAAATGCAGCAATTATAACTCATGCCCCCACAATGTCCTTCTCACTCTGACAACGGGACCAGCAGCACTAAAACACGCTCAGCAGAGACACTGGCTACCAGGCAAGCCAGATAGTTTATTGCCAGCCTGCTGAGCACTGGTCATTGGTGCCTCTTTCCATACCAATACACCAATGGGTTTTGTTCAAGGTAGACTTCTGTTGGGTCATACAGATATGCCTAGACCATCCGCTCAGTGGTCATTGGTGCTCTACCTTGCTTGACCTCTTCTGCCTTTGCCTCTGCAATGGACTTAAGCTCTGCCAGTATAAACCATTCAGTTGCAGATTTTGATGCTGATGCTCCTGTTCTTGCTGTTGATGGTGTTCTGGTTGTTGGTTTTGGCTGCTGTGAGCCAACAGTACTGCCCCCAAATTCTGAACTTGAAGGCTGCCCCGCAGAACTTGTGCCCTGGAGGAGTGGGCCTCTAATTCCCGGATGTTCTTTTTCTAGCTCACTGGCTTGCTCAGCTATCCATGTTTTGTATTTTGCAACATCCCCGTCTGAAAAAGGAATGAAAGTGGACAGTGATGATTTGCACCGTGGATCAAAAATTGTGGCACAGATGTAATGTTTGGATGACATCATGTCTCTTTGCACTTTTGCATTAAAAGATGGGCGAAGGACTAAGGTCTCCACCAACTCATACGCATCTTTTTTTCCTACACACCTGCATACATTGCAGACACCTTCTTTAGCTGTTCCTGTAGCATGTGCAACAACAGGATAGCTTAGCCGATGGTACTGTCCTCCTTACTGACTTCCTATTTGAATACCTCAAACTGAAACAGCATCTACAGCAGGCATTTGACTAGGCCTCGTTGGTCCATCTCAATGATCATGCCTTTCACAGTTGCGCCCCCTTTTTGCATGACATATTCATTGATTGGTCTGTACTGCTCAAATAGGCGCTCAAGCATGTAATAAGTCGAGTTCCAGCCTGTTGGCACCTCCTGTATGAGTGCTTTAACTGACATTCTAGTATCATGCTGAATGACTCTCAGCGGTTTCCGGGCTTTAAATGAATGGCTGAAATGAGTGCAGATTCTTCTGTAGGTGGACAGTAAGTTGCTTACTTGGTCTTCTTTTTTGAGAAATTCCTGTACAATGATGTTGATGCAGTGCACCAAACACAGGACCCTGAAATAGCCACCATCGGCCATGGCCTCAACTATATTACTGCCATTGTCCGTGGCAACAAATCCAATATTAAGCCCTCTTGGTTGCAGCCCTACAAAGACCTTGTTGTTAAAGCCTTCCAAAATGTTTGCGCAAGTATGGGATTTCTCCATGACAAACATAGCTACTGTCACATGCTTCTGAGCAGCATTAAAAATCTCAGCAGTGTCAATGCCTGCAGATACTTTTTCTCTAGCCCCCGCAAAAGAGATCCAGTGTGCAGTGATGCACATGTAATCAGTGGCTTGGCAGCTGGTCCACATGTCTGTTGTCAGGTGGATACTGTGAACAGCACTCTGCTGCAATGCTTGTCCAAGCAATTCCAGCACATGGTGATGTAGCTCTGGAGCAGCAACTCTGGCAAAATAGGACCCACTGGGATCCTTCCATTTCGGGCAGATGGCTGCCACAAATTCAAGAAAACCCACCCCTTCCACAAAATAAAAAGGGAGGAGGTCCAGCACTAACATTTTAGCCAGCTTTGCATTGTACAAACGTGCTGTTGGGTGGTTTCGTTCCTCCTGCCCCTCCAGCCTAAACATGTCAGGAATAGTATTTTGGATTTTTTTTTTCTGGTGCCACTGATGCAGGTGACTTCTTGAGAGCAGGCGGTGGTAGGCTCAATGTGTGTTTCAGCAGGGCAGTCACTGTGCTCTCTTGGCTTGGTGTGTCAGCCTGAGTCTTGTGCCATTGCGATGTTGCTAATGTGGGCGATACTACTACACTACTGGGTAGAGGACTGCTTTGCATATCAGAAATGTCTTCCTCTTCTATACCTTCCACTGTGATCGGATCGGATTCCCTGCTCAGCTGGCTTTCACCCCCTTCACTAACAACACTTGCAGTTTTTTGGCTGCTAAGGTGCGCCTCCCAACGGATCATGTGGTGATTTTTCAAATGGGTTGTTCGGCCCCTGGAACCATAGTTTGTACCAAGCTTACCCCGACTAACACTTGCTCTGCAAAGGGAGCATATGGCAATGTTCACCTCCTTCATGCTAACCGAAAAGAAGTCCCAAACTTGGTAGGTCAACTTTCTGATGCTGGTGCCACTGCCAATGTCGGATGAACTGGCGCTAGGTGTGCGTTTTAACGTTTGGCTCTCTGCAGTACCTATTTCTACTGAGGTGGTTGTGGACTGAGGTGGTTGTGGATGTAGGTCGCTGCTGGGACTTTGCAAATATGGCAGCTGGTGGTGGTGGTGGTTGTAACTGTGGTGCCACTGCCACATCCCTCCCAGCAAGTTGGGATGGGGTAACGTCTGTCTCACTGGGCCTGGTCTAACATCTATGATGACTGGCTCATCGTCATCCTCCTCTTCTACATCTGCCTCCATAACTCTAAGGCTTTCTGGAACCTTCCTTTTCCCTAGCCTCGTCTTGTGGTGTGTCTCCCTCTCAGGCTGAGGCGGGATCCAAGAGGTGTCTAGATCATCAGAAGGCAGGCTTGAAGAAGAAGATGATGCACTAACCCTCCTTTTTCTAGCTGGAGATCAGGAAGACAATGAATCTTCTGAAAGAGCGGTTTCTTCTACTTCCTCAGCATGAAGCTCAATCTCCTGAACTGCTCCTACTGGAGGAACTACAATTTGTGGCTGCAGCTGTTGTCCACTTCTCTGAATTTCCTGCAACAATTGGGTACTACTTTGCAATAGAGATGTCAATTTCAACATCACTGCTCATCAGCATTGCCGTAATTAGACTGGCTGCCTCTGTGACAGACATGGGCTTGGGCCCAGATTGGGGTGGGCCCACTGATGCAGGGGTGCTGCTCCCAGCTTGCTCCCCAAAGGCCTGTGTGGCAGGCACAGTTTTTTTTCTAAAAAGATCTGGGTCAACATAACAGTGGTGGTGGTAAGCTCCTTCTTCTGCTCACTGGCCACTTTCTTTGTAGCACCTTTCTTTGGGGCCATCTTGAAACTGTCAGTTCAGTGGCACTTAGCTTCGCATGAGCAATGTCTGTGTGATGTGTGGGTCAATCGTCACGTCATGCACAGGCCTTCTGTCTGGCAGTACTGTGGGTGAAGTTGTCTATGGTGCACCTAAAAGAAAAGAAGCAAGAAGAATGTCAGTGAAATGTGGCATTGTTGCAGTTCAATTAGTAGTACAAACAAACAATATAATCTAGTGTGGTCACTGGTTACTCTTATTATAAATAATTAACAAAAAAGTGTATCCATTCATAAAATGGAACACCACACCAACATAAACTTTCATGGTGACGGACTGTACACTCAGGAAGGAGAAGAAAGAGCAACAACATACAGATGTAACTGTTTGCTTTATGTGCATCAGATTCACGTCATGTGAGATGTGGCACAGGGAGGTGCAGCTAACAAATGAAAATGGAATAATTCTTATACAATGAATGTTGTTGTGGACCTATAGCAGACATGGGGTGGATTCATTCATGCCAGATGTAGTGAAAATGGTTTGAAAAAAAAGCGGAAACAAAAATTTAAAAATAATAAATATTTGAATAAGTTAAAAAAATAACAAAAACAAAATAAAAACATTAAATTACCAATTAATTTTAAAAAAAATTAAAAACATTCAAAAGAAATGAAGTTATTCTCAAAGATATAATAATAATTTATTAAACTGCTATCTCATTGCTCAACCATCCATGCAAACATATGACAAAGCAAAGGGCCACACTGGCTGGATGCACACAATGTCTGCCTGCCATTGCTACTTGTTGAGCAACAACAACAACAACAACACTGAACAAGAAGGCATTGGAAACAAAGAGAAGACATGCAGGCCTATGGCAAAAGCACACTGGCTGGCTACACAAAATAGCCACCAGACACATGGCCATTGGTCACACAACAACAAGAAACAGCAAGCAAGAAGGCATGACCACAAACAAAGAACACATGCAGGCCTATGGCAAAAGCACACTAACTGCCTACGCAAACTACATGCCAGTCACATGGCAACTAGAAGCCAGAGGCCTGGAAAACAATGAACACATGCAGGCCTATGGACACTGACTATACAAAATGGCCCCTGACCACATGGCATGGGAAACAAAGGCAAATGGTGGACTATTGCAAACACACACAGGATACATAGTTAGATAGAGAGAACACAGCATTGATTAATTCAGCAATGCCAAAAATGAAACAGGACTAAAAATGTTCACAACAACACACATCCTCCAAAGGCATTTATACACTGTTTGCAGAAAATAATTGAAATACCACCCCAAAATTTTTTGGGGTATTTTAATCCAATGCCATTCAAAGCCTAGATGATGTTTCAATTTAACAGGCACAACAGAAACAGTTGTTTTCATGCACCCATGGCTAGCACTGGGCCTACTGGCTGGAAAGCCCATGGCAGACTAGGCCGCATAGGGCATTAACAGAATACAGCAAATTTATGAAAAAACATGCAGAAAATGTATTAAACTGTGCAACATTTTTCCTTTGCAAAAGAAGAAAAACCACATGCAAAAAACAGCAAGAACCAGAGAGAAGGCATGGCCAAAACAAAGAACATATGCAGGCCTATGGCAAAAGCACACTGACTTCCTACGCGAAATGGCCGCCAGCCACAAAGGTCAGAACAACAACCAGCAAGAAGGCATAGCCATAACAAAGAAGACATGCAGGCCTATGGCAAAAGCACATTGGCTTCCAGTGCCTACATAAAATGGCCACCAACCAAATGGGCAAACAGCAAGCAAGGAGGCATGGCCGCAACAAAGAAGACATGCAGGCCTATGGCAAAGGCACACTGGCTGTGGCTGGCTACACAAAATGGCCACCAGCCACATGGTCACAAAAAAGAAGCTGGAAGCCTGGAAAACAAAGAGCACATGCAGCCCTATGGACACTGACTATACAAAATGGCCCCTGGCCCCATGGCATGAGGAACAAAGCCAAATTATGTCCTATGGCAAACACACATACCGGCCAAACAAAGGAGGCATTGGCAACATAGGGAACACAGCATTAATTCAGAAATTCCAAAAGCAATTATTAACAGGGCTAAAAATTCTTGCAACAGCACACATCCTCCAAAGGTATTACCCCACCTAAACACTGTTTGCAGGGGGAAAAAGTGTGAAATACCACAAAAAACACATTTTGTATTTCAATCCAAATCCATCCATGGCCTAAATGATGTTTCACATTCAACAGACACCACAGAAACAGTTGAAACATGCACTCATGACTAGCACTGGGTTTACTGGCTGGAAGGCCCATTGGCAGTCTAGGCCACATTGTGAATTAAATTAATATTGCAAATGTATAAAAAAAAAGCATGGCGAAAATGTGGTGAACTGTGCAACATTTTTCTTTTATAAAGTATGAAAAATTACTTACAAAGAATTAACTAGGCCCCTACTGAAACTACAGGTCACCCACCTCAATACATTTAAAAAATCGATTAAAAGTAAAAATATATCCAGATGCATGGCCCCAATCAAACAAACACCAGTTTTTCAACTTACTTATGAAATCTCAAATACACAGTCCTTAAATCCAATGGTATATGCAGCAGACACAAATAGTGATCCTTCCAGCTCCAAATCCAAATGAAAAGTGACCAGGAGATGGGCAAAGCACTGGGAGGAGTCTGCTGGACAAGAACTGGAAGTTGGAGACTCTTGGGCACTTCCTTCAAGTTGGAAAAAAAGTTTTTTAAAAAGCCTGTTGGCACCTCCTGTATGAGTGCTTTAACTGACATTCTAGTATCATGCTGAATGACTCTCAGCGATTTCCGGGCTTTAAATGAATGGCTGAAATGAGTGCAGATTCTTCTGTAGGTGGACAGTAAGTTGCTTACTTGGTCTTCTTTTTTGAGAAATCCCTGTACAATGATGTTGATGCAGTGCACCAAACACAGGACCCTGAAATAGCCACCATCGGCCATGGCCTCAACTATATTACTGCCATTGTCCGTGGCAACAAATCCAATATTAAGCCCTCTTGGTTGCAGCCCTACAAAGACCTTGTTGTTAAAGCCTTCCAAAATGTTTGCACAAGTATGGGATTTCTCCATGACAAACATAGCTACTGTCACATGCTTCTGAGCAGCATTAAAAATCACAGCAGTGTCAATGCCTGCAGATACTTTTTCTCTAGCCCCCGCAAAAGAGATCCAGTGTGCAGTGATGCACATGTAATCAGTGGCTTGGCAGCTGGTCCACATGTCTGTTGTCAGGTGGATACTGTGAACAGCACTCTGCTGCAATGCTTGTCCAAGCAATTCCAGCACATGGTGATGTAGCTCTGGAGCAGCAACTCTGGCAAAATAGGACCCACTGGGATCCTTCCATTTCGGGCAGATGGCTGCCACAAATTCAAGAAAATCCACCCCTTCCACAAAATAAAAAGGGAGGAGGTCCAGCACTAACATTTTAGCCAGCTTTGCATTGTACAAACGTGCTGTTGGGTGGTTTCGTTCCTCCTGCCCCTCCAGCCTAAACATGTCAGGAATAGTATTTTGGATTTTTTTTTTCTGGTGCCACTGATGCAGGTGACTTCTTGAGAGCAGGCGGTGGTAGGCTCAATGTGTGTTTCAGCAGGGCAGTCACTGTGCTCTCTTGGCTTGGTGTGTCAGCCTGAGTCTTGTGCCATTGTGATGTTGCTAATGTGGGCGATACTACTACACTACTGGGTAGAGGACTGCTTTGCATATCAGAAATGTCTTCCTCTTCTATACCTTCCACTGTGATCGGATCGGATTCCCTGCTCAGCTGGCTTTCACCCCCTTCACTAACAACACTTGCAGTTTTTTGGCTGCTAAGGTGCGCCTCCCAACGGATCATGTGGTGATTTTTCAAATGGGTTGTTCGGCCCCTGGAACCATAGTTTGTACCAAGCTTACCCCGACTAACACTTGCTCTGCAAAGGCAGCATATGGCAATGTTCACCTCCTTCATGCTAACCGAAAAGAAGTCCCAAACTGGGTAGGTCAACTTTCTGATGCTGGTGCCACTGCCAATGTGGGATGAACTTGCGCTAGGTGTGCGTTTTAACGTTTGGCTCTCTGCAGTACCTACTTCTACTGAGGTGGTTGTGGACTGAGGTGGTTGTGGATGTAGGTCGCTGCTGGGACTTTGCAAATATGGCAGCTGGTGGTGGTGGTGGTTGTAACTGTGGTGCCACTGCCACATCCCTCCCAGCAAGTTGGGATGGGGTAACGTCTGTCTCACTGGGCCTGGTCTAACATCTATGATGACTGGCTCATCGTCATCCTCCTCTTCTACATCTGCCTCCATAACTCTAAGGCTTTCTGGAACCTTCCTTTTCCCTAGCCTCGTCTTGTGGTGTGTCTCCCTCTCAGGCTGAGGCGGGATCCAAGAGGTGTCTAGATCATCAGAAGGCAGGCTTGAAGAAGAAGATGATGCACTAACCCTCCTTTTTCTAGCTGGAGATCAGGAAGACAATGGATCTTCTGAAAGAGCGGTTTCTTCTACTTCCTCAGCATGAAGCTCAATCTCCTGAACTGCTCCTACTGGAGGAACTACAATTTGTGGCTGCAGCTGTTGTCCACTTCTCTGAATTTCCTGCAACAATTGGGTACTACTTTGCAATAGAGATGTCAATTTCAACATCACTGCTCATCAGCATTGCCGTAATTAGACTGGCTGCCTCTGTGACAGACATGGGCTTGGGCCCAGATTGGGGTGGGCCCACTGATGCAGGGGTGCTGCTCCCAGCTTGCTCCCCAAAGGCCTGTGTGGCAGGCACAGTTTTTTTTCTAAAAAGATCTGGGTCAACATAACAGTGGTGGTGGTAAGCTCCTTCTTCTGCTCACTGGCCACTTTCTTTGTAGCACCTTTCTTTGGGGCCATCTTGAAACTGTCAGTTCAGTGGCACTTAGCTTCGCATGAGCAATGTCTGTGTGATGTGTGGGTCAATCGTCACGTCATGCACAGGCCTTCTGTCTGGCAGTACTGTGGGTGAAGTTGTCTATGGTGCACCTAAAAGAAAAGAAGCAAGAAGAACGTCAGTGAAATGTGGCATTGTTGCAGTTCAATTAGTAGTATAAACAAACAATATAATCTAGTGTGGTCACTGGTTACTCTTATTATAAATAATTAACAAAAAAGTGTATCCATTCATAAAATGGTAAACCACACCAACATAAACTTTCATGGTGACGGACTGTACACTCAGGAAGGAGAAGAAAGAGCAACAACATACAGATGTAACTGTTTGCTTTATGTGCATCAGATTCACGTCATGTGAGATGTGGCACAGGGAGGTGCAGCTAACAAATGAAAATGGAATAATTCTTATACAATGAATGTTGTTGTGGACCTATAGCAGACATGGGGTGGATTCATTCATGCCAGATGTAGTGAAAATGGTTTGAAAAAAAGCGGAAACAAACATTTCAAAAATAATAAATATTTGAATAAGTTAAAAAAATAACAAAAACAAAATAAAAACATTAAATTACCAATTAATTTTAAAAAAAATTAAAAACATTCAAAAGAAATGAAGTTATTCTCAAAGATATAATAATAATTTATTAAACTGCTATCTCATTGCTCAACCATCCATGCAAACATATGACAAAGCAAAGGGCCACACTGGCTGGATGCACACAATGTCTGCCTGCCATTGCTACTTGTTGAGCAACAACAACAACAACAACAACAACACTGAACAAGAAGGCATTGGAAACAAAGAGAAGACATGCAGGCCTATGGCAAAAGCACACTGGCTGGCTACACAAAATAGCCACCAGACACATGGCCATTGGTCACACAACAACAAGAAACAGCAAGCAAGAAGGCATGACCACAAACAAAGAACACATGCAGGCCTATGGCAAAAGCACACTAACTGCCTACGCAAACTACATGCCAGTCACATGGCAACTAGAAGCCAGAGGCCTGGAAAACAATGAACACATGCAGGCCTATGGAAACTGACTATACAAAATGGCCCCTGACCACATGGCATGGGAAACAAAGGCAAATGGTGGACTATTGCAAACACACACAGGATACATAGTTAGATAGAGAGAACACAGCATTGATTAATTCAGCAATGCCAAAAATGAAACAGGACTAAAAATGTTCACAACAACACACATCCTCCAAAGGCATTTATACACTGTTTGCAGAAAATAATTGAAATACCACCCCAAAAATGTTTGGGGTATTTTAATCCAATGCCATTCAAAGCCTAGATGATGTTTCAATTTAACAGGCACAACAGAAACAGTTGTTTTCATGCACCCATGGCTAGCACTGGGCCTACTGGCTGGAAAGCCCATGGCAGACTAGGCCGCATAGTGCATTAACAGAATACAGCAAATTTATGAAAAAACATGCAGAAAATGTATTAAACTGTGCAACATTTTTCCTTTGCAAAAGAAGAAAAACCACATGCAAAAAACAGCAAGAACCAGAGAGAAGGCATGGCCAAAACAAAGAACATATGCAGGCCTATGGCAAAAGCACACTGACTTCCTACGCGAAATGGCCGCCAGCCACAAAGGTCAGAACAACAACCAGCAAGAAGGCATAGCCATAACAAAGAAGACATGCAGGCCTATGGCAAAAGCACATTGGCTTCCAGTGCCTACATAAAATGGCCACCAACCAAATGGGCAAACAGCAAGCAAGGAGGCATGGCCGCAACAAAGAAGACATGCAGGCCTATGGCAAAAGCACACTGGCTGTGGCTGGCTACACAAAATGGCCACCAGCCACATGGTCACAACAAGAAGCAGGAAGCCTGGAAAACAAAGAGCACATGCAGCCCTATGGACACTGACTATACAAAATGGCCCCTGGCCCCATGGCATGAGGAACAAAGCCAAATTATGTCCTATGGCAAACACACATACCGGCCAAACAAAGGAGGCATTGGCAACATAGGGAACACAGCATTAATTCAGAAATTCCAAAAGCAATTATTAACAGGGCTAAAAATTCTTGCAACAGCACACATCCTCCAAAGGTATTACCCCACCTAAACACTGTTTGCAGGGGGGAAAAGTGTGAAATACCACAAAAAAACACATTTTGTATTTCAATCCAAATCCATCCATGGCCTAAATGATGTTTCACATTCAACAGACACCACAGAAACAGTTGAAACATGCACTCATGACTAGCACTGGGTTTACTGGCTGGAAGGCCCATTGGCAGTCTAGGCCACATTGTGAATTAAATTAATATTGCAAATGTATAAAAAAAAAGCATGGCGAAAATGTGGTGAACTGTGCAACAATTTTCTTTTATAAAGTATGAAAAATTACTTACAAAGAATTAACTAGGCCCCTACTGAAACTACAGGTCACCCACCTCAATACATTAAAAAAATCGATTAAAAGTAAAAATATATCCAGGTGCATGGCCCCAATCAAACAAACACCAGTTTTTCAACTTACTTATGAAATCTCAAATACACAGTCCTTAAATCCAATGGTATATGCAGCAGTCACAAATAGTGATCCTTCCAGCTCCAAATCCAAATGAAAAGTGACCAGGAGATGGGCAAAGCACTGGGAGGAGTCTGCTGGACAAGAACTGGAAGTTGGAGACTCTTGGGCACTTCCTTCAAGTTGGAAAAAGTTTTTAAAAAGCCCTCCTCGCACAAAAAAAAATGCCAAATGTCCATTTGAGAAGGTTTTTGACTCCAATCTCATGGGAGCATTCGGCTGGCTAGCAAATCTTGTGGCGACCACAAACAACTCCAAAACTCTCATCGGCAATCGATGATAGCGCCCGGCAAGTCACTCAGGTGCACGCGAAAGGACATTTCGAGTGTGCTAACAAAAAAACCCTCTGCTCCGTTGCGGTGTGCAGAGTTTATCGGCAACTCCGCATTCTCTGCGGAACGCGGAGTTACCGAATTCCGCAAACTCCATGAGCAGAGATGAGTTTTACGCCCGACCTAGTATATATACATATATATATATATATATATATATATATATATAGATAGATATATATATCTATCTATATATATATATATATATAAATGTATATATTCCTTATTCGACGTATCTTGCTGACTGCCGCCGTGCACCCAAACAAAGGGCACGACCCAGCAACCGGTCCCTAAAATGTACAAGTTTCTCCTCACAAAAGGTGATGACACTGCATTTGGTTAGTACTGATTTTATTAGTGTCTGGCCACCATCATACGCATTTCAGTTATTACCAGCCTTGTTCTCCGATATCGAGGCGCCATTACAACCAATTTTTTGTTCATTTCCAAACGTGACGTGAAATCATAGATAATGAAAACAGACTGGTAGTTCACAGTATTATCTGAGTCTTTCTTCTTTGTAATGTTTTCGCGACTTGTTTACCAATGCATATTTCATTGTTACAATACCCTTCCAGTATGATAGAACATTTCTTAACATTCTTCAGCATTGCTTAATTCATCAACAATTTTTTAAATCATGATGTGTGCAATATTTATCACATTGATACTGGTTAATGCCCCAACTCCTAACTCATGCCTACATCGAGTGATCGCACACCATAATATAAGATAGCATAGATTCAGATGCAGATGAAGGAACCAGCGGACTAACAAAAGATTTAATTCCATCAGTTATAGATGAGCTGGATTTTTTAAGACAGGCCAGACGGTTCAATCTGCGCCCCAGACAACAGCAACAAAATCCAAAGCCTCCATGAGGAAGAGGCAAAGGAACAAGAGGCAGAGGGGCGCAAAACAATGGAGAGTCAATCAAAGAAAAGAAATGGACCAAGAAGCAGAAACTGATACTGATAACACCATTATTAATTTAACTAACATCAATTTAACGGAGAAAGATATAAGAACATTAAGTTTGGGCCTTTCATTCTGTCCAGCGCAAGATATGAACTATGTGCAAACAAAAATTAATTTCTTTCATTTTATAAGAACTATGAAACAGAAAAAACATTTCTTGCTCCAACCACAAGCAAGACAATCCACAAATGAGAGCAGACTAACAACACAACAAAGAGGGCTCTCGGTAAATGATATGGAATAATTGGTAGAGCTAAGAGAATTGGAGAGCGCGAATGTACGAATAGACACTCGAAGAAATGTTGATAGTTGAGCAAGGTGTATGGAGAAGCCCCTATGGACTTTAGACCGAGATCTCAGTTTATACCAATGATGGGTAGAGATGCCATTGATATTTATAATGAGCTTGTAATCAATGAATTAAAAAATCTGTACATCAATGTGAATAACAAAAAACAGATGAGTAACGAGAAACGAAGGGAGTACTATGCCCTGGTGAATAAACTGCAAAAAGAACCCAAATGTATAGTAAGGAATTCGGACAAGCGGGGAAATATTGTTCTGTGGAATAAAAACAAATATATGGCTGAAGCATACAAAAACGTATTAATGCAGCATGCAACAAAAGTGTTTTGAAGGAATCCATGAAGGTGGTCCAGGCAAGTTATAATCTTGAGCTACAATCATGGCGAGATAATTGCTTGATAAGCCATGAGGAATTCATGTTTCTAAAATGAGATCACCCAATTGCGTCTGTATTATATTTGATCCCAAAAGTCCACAAAGATGGGATAAACCCACCAGGATGCCCCATTACATCAGCCAATGGGAGTACATTTGAAAACACTTCAAAGTATGTAGATTCCTTTTTGTGTAACTTTGTTAGTAATCTTTCATCACACATACAAGATACAAGTGATTTCTTGCGATGAATCTATGATCTCCCATGCCTCACGAGTAATTATTTTTTATTCAATGGAGAGTTCTTCCATCAAATATGCGGTGCGGCAATGGCCACCTGCTTCACCCCCAGCTATGTAAATTTGCATATGGGCTGGTAGGAAGAGCAGTTGGTCAGAGCTGAGTACCAGGACATTTGGGACAATCACATAATACATTGGTGTTGTTTTATTGATGACCTTTTTATTGTATGGAGAGGTTTGAAGTGTGAAGCCCAGGAGTTTTTAAACCAAATAGAAGCTAATGATTTGAATTTGCATTTGACAAGCACTATTAGTGAAGAAAGTGTTAATTTTTCTGGGCATTACACTTTATGTTAAGAACAAAAAATTGTAAACAAAATTGTTCAGAAAATCAACAGCTGGTAACATGTTGCTGCATACGACCAGCTTCCATCCCAACAATTTGATTAGAAGTATCCCTTATGGGGAAATCCTGAGAACTCAACACAATTGTAGTGAGGTAGATGAGGAAGAGAGTGCAATCAAAGCATTGAAAACTAGGTTCAAGGAAAGGGTTTATTCAGCTGGTTGCATAGAAGAGGCAATATTCAAAGCCAGGAAAAGACCCAGGGACCAGATTCTGTTTAAGAAGGGGAAAACTCAAAAACAACACATAGGAGACTCACATTTCAGATTAATTACCACATACAGCAGACAACAAGCAAGTATTCATGGTATTCTAAAGAAATACTAGCACCTCATTAGGAACGATCCAGTTATAGGAAAAGCAACATCACGTAGACCAGGGATTACGTTTAGAAGACCTGCAAGAGCTACATCAATGCCACAGGTACTAGTGAGCAGTAACCTGAGAGAACGCAATGAGGAAAAGACAACTTGGTTAAATAGGATACCAGGTTTCCTAAAGTGCACAAAGTGCAAAGCATGCCAATATGGTAAAAACACTGCAGCATTCAGAACACGACTGTCACCACACCAAAAGAAGATCAAAGGGAAATACACATGCAAGACGGAATCCGCAATGTATTTACTGGAATGTCAGTGTGGATTATGTTATATTGGGAGTATAATTCAGGCAGTCCACAAACGCATACTACAACATTTAAGTGCCATGAAAAACAGGGATAGAAATTATTCAGTGGCCTGTCATTTTGAGGAAAACCATAATAGAGAAACAAAAGGATTGACATACTGCGTAATAGATGCAGTGGCCCGAATGATCAAGGAGGGAACAGGAAGAAACAGCTGAGAAGACTGGAGTCTCGCTATATAATTGAATTAGACACTAAGACCCCGGGTGGCCTCAATGTGGAAGAAGATCTGTACAAACATCTATAATTAGTTAGAATATATAAGTTATTTAAAAAACTACCTCACAGACTGAGCAAGAAAAATAGGTTTTAATATTAATAAATATGGTTTTATCTTATTTTATACTAAGTATTAGTAAGGTATATGTCTGCAGACTGGTCAAGAAATACAAAAATATAAATGAGTAATCAAGTGAGTATGCACACTAGGGCTGAATTATAAGGTTGAAGTAATGCAATGTGACAGTGATTTGTAAATAAAATACCAGAAAGAATGCACGTTAAATATGCCCACTTAGACTAAATCAGAAAGAGAAAAACAAACACAAATGTTATATTATAGTGGGCGATCACATGATGTAGGCATGAGTTAGGAGTTGGGGCATTTACCAGTATCAATGTGGTAAATATTGCACACATCATGATGATTTAAAAAATTGTTGATGAATTAAGTAATGCTGACGAATGTACTGGAAGGGTATTGTAACAAAAAAATATGCATTGGTAAACAAGTCGTGAAAACATTGCAAAGACTCAAATAATACTGTGAACTACCAGTCTGTTTTCATTAGCTATGATTTTACGTCACGTTTGGAAATGAACAATAAATTGGTTGTAATGTCACCTCGCTATCAGTGAACAAGGCTGGTAACAGCCGAAATGCGTACGATGGTGGCCAGACAGTAGTACATTCATGACTAACCACACGCAGAATCGTCATCCTTTGTGAGGAGAAATTTCAGCATTCATGTATATGTATATATATATATATATATATATATATATATATATATATATATATATATCCAAAGGACTCGAACTCCCGCAACCTCCAGGCGGCGATGAAGGAGAAACAGACCCCACAGTGTCAGGCAAGATGTTTTATTAAGACCTTCTCCTCACGAACGATGACGCGTTTCGGGCGTTTCGGGCTCCAAAAGCCCTTGTTCACATATATATATATACTACCTACTGGCGGTCGTCAGTAGGAAGTTATAGTTAGGATCTTGTTTCTATTCAAAAAGCATTTTTTCTTTTGCCAATATCTTTGGTGCCGTTTGACGAATCTTTGCGAACTTTTCCAAACTGATGACCAGCTCAGGTCAGCTCCTGTCTTGAAAGTTTGGGGGTGATTCGTCAAGCGGGGGCCGAGAAAAAAGGCGTTTTCCCCATGTTAATTTCCATAGGAATTTTGGAACAGGCTACAGCCCGAACTGCTGAACGGAATTACACCAAATCTGGCAAAAATGTAGCTCTTGGTTCATAAAGTGGCCTCTTTTTAAATGGTGTCAATCGGTTCAGTAGTTCCTGAGAAATTAAAAAAATAAAAATATCAATATCTGAGCACCGAGGAGGATTCGCGAACCCTCCCGAGCATGAACTTCACTCTGATTGGCTGCCAACACTCCAAACCAGGAAGAGTTCGCAGCCATCTTGTTGCAAAAGGGTAAAAAAACAATAAAAAAAAAGAAAAGGGGGCAGGGTAGAAGCACCCTGACCCCCTAGGCCCGCTCAGGGGGTCCCACAGGGACCCCCAGGGCCTGAAAAAGCATTTTTTTTAAATGGCACAATTTGTGCTGGGTTCATGAATCCTGCCGAACAAAAATTAAAAAAAACATAGTGCGGTCTCCCACACTTCGTTTTCTTAAAGCCCCCGGGTGGGCCAGGTCCCGGGGGCAATTTGTGATAATGGTACGGGGGCCCGCAGGGGCCCCTGCATCCCTGGGGACCGCCACCTTCCTGGGGCTTTTGAAATAATATGCGGGGGCACACGGCCCCCTGCAGCCCCAGGGTCCGCCACCTCCCCGGGGCATCCTTAATTATGTGCGGGGGGCCTTGCAGGCCCCCCCAAGCCCCGGGGACTGCCACCTCCCCAGGGCTTAAATGTAATTTAAAGAAGTGTGGGGGGCTCCTGCCCCTCCCCACACTGCCGTGGGGACCACCACCTCCCCAGGGCAAACTTTAATTACTGGTGGGGGTCCGTTGCAGATCCCCAGGCCCCGGGGACCCCCACCTCCCCGGGGCTATTTTGACGAAGGGAGGGGGCTGCGCAGCCCCCCCCTGGAGCCCTTCATGGCCCTGGGGATCGTGACCCCCCAGGGCCGGCTTCTGCAATGTCCCAGGGTGCCCACCCCCGGGACATTGCCATTGCTATGGCAGGGCGGGAGCACGGCTCCCGCCCTGCCATAGCAAACACTGCTTTGCTTCTTGGAAGCGAGAGCAGGAAACCTGCTCTCGCTTCCAAGAAGCAAAGCAGAATTGCTTTTGGGCAAGGGGAGCTGCATGTCAGGAGCTCCCCTTGTCCATAAGCAATGCCGGCTCCCGCAGGAAGCAGGGAGACGGCAGGGACCGTGGGGGCATTGGGGCTCCCCCCACGGTCCCCAACTTGAGGGCCGGCCCCGGGGGATGGGATCCCCGGGGCCAGAAGTGGCCTCAGGAGGGGGGCACGCAGCCCCCCTCTAAAATTTAAAATGAAGGCTGGCCAGGCCCCAGGGGATGGGGTCCCCGGGGCCAGAAAGTGGCCTAGGAACGGGGGCCACATGGCCCCCCTCCCATAATTAAATAAAAAACAAGGCCAGGCCCTGGGGGATGGGGTCCCTGGGGCCGGGGAAGTTGGAGGATTAAGTCCCCTGGAATCCTGAGGGTCCCTGGGGGCCAACTAGCCCACCAGGTACCTCCAGTAAGCCCCACACAGTGGGATTTCTGAGAGGTAATCCGAGGCCACGCCCCTTTTTACACCACTCTGCAAACGCGCCTCTTGGTGCATTGCTGGTGGGGCGAAGAGGTCCTCTTGTGTCCTGAGGACCTCAGGACTAAAGTGGACTTCATCCCCCAGGCATCAGTGCACCAGGAGGCGTGTTTGCAGAGTAGTGTAAAAAGGGGGCATGGCCTCAGACCACTCTCAGCAATCCAGCTGTGTGGGGCTTTCTGGAGGTAGCTGGTGGGCTAGTTGGGCCCCAGGGACCCTCAGGAGTCAAGGGGACTTTATCCCTCAACCCAGAACACGCCAGGAGGCTTGTTTGCAGAATGGTGGAGAAAGGGGGCATGGCCTGTGTCCACCTGTCAGGTATCCCACTTCCTGGGGCACACTGGAGGTATCAGGTAGGCTAGTTGGCCCCTAAGGACCCCAGCAGTGAAGTGGACTTTAATCCCCATCCTAGAGCGTGCCAGGGAGCGCTTTTGCAGAGTGGTGGGAAAAGGGGGCGTGCCCTGCAATGAGAACTTAGCAATGCTGTTGTGTGGGACTTACTGGAGGTAATAGGAGGGGTAGTTGGCACCCAAGGTTGTACTTGGGGTCAAACTACCCCATCTGTTACCTCCAGTAAGTCTCACACAGTGGTATTGGTAAGACTTGTTCGAAGGCCACGCCCCCCTTTCTCCACCGCTCTGCAAAAGTGCCTCCTGACACACTACGGGTTGGGGGATGAAGTCCACTTTGCTCCTGAGGGACTTTGGGGGCCAAGAAACCCTCCTGGTACCTCCTGTAAGTCCTACGCAGCGGAATTCCTGAGCGCTGGTCGGAGGCCCAGCCCCTCTCTGCAAACGCGACTACTAGTTAAAGAAGCATTTGCAATGTAATAGGTTTCACATTTGCGAGAGTTAGAGCTATAGGCGTTGTAAATGTAAAAGTGTTTTACTAATGTTTCTTGGCGTGGAGTGGATGTAGGTTGTGTGTAGTGGAATTATGTGGTATGATGTGCAGTGAAATTATGTGGATAAACTTTGACTTTGATGTGGATAGAAAGTATGTGGTATTTAGTGTATAGGAATATTGTAGAGTGAGATTATGTGTTATGGAGAGTAATTACGTGGTATGGTAGTCTGTGTTGTCGAGTGGTAACCTCAGGTTTAGTCTTCCTCATTTCCATAGAAGCTAAACTATAAACTCAATGAGACAAAAAAAGAAGGAACTACTGAGGAGCACTTCTGGACCTAGTCAGAGGTATGAGCAGGGCCACTGGAATTATGCGACTGTTTGGCTGCACTGACTTTTGCACAGTTATACATTTCCCGCATTTGCCACATAGTCCATCATCTGCTACATAATCTGTAGATTTGAACAAAAACCTTGTTTCTGGCTCAAACGTTACCAAAAATGCAGCGACAAGTGTTACAGCGTGGTGGAAGGCCTTTTGCAAACCTAGAATGGTCACCTGTTACTTATTGCTAAATATGGGTATTAAATTGGTACTAATGGTGTGCAAACCACTCTTGCTTCTTTCTGCGCTTCTCTTGCCTCTTTCTGCATTTGTGTTGCTTCTTTCTGCACCTTTCTTTCTTTTTCTGCACTTCTTTTGCCTCTTCTGCTCATCTCTTCCACTTTCTGCACCTCTTTTGCCTCTTTCTGCACCTCTGTTGCCTCTTTCTGCACCTCACTTGCTTCTTTCTGTACCCCTCTTGCCTCTTTCTGCACCCTTCTTCACCTCTTTTGCCTCTTTCTATACCCCTGTTCCCTCTTTATGCACCTCTTCTCCCTGTTTCTGCATCTCTCTTGCCTCTTTCTGCACTTCTCTTGCCTCTTTCTGTACCTCTGTTGCATCTTTATGCACTTCTGTTGCCTCTTTCTGCACCCCTCTTGCCTCTTTCTGCACCTCTGTTGCTTCTTTCTACACTTCTCTTGCTTCTTTCTCCACCTCAGTTGCTTCTTTCTGTACCCCTCTTGCTTCTTTCTGCACTCTTCTTCCCTCTTTCTGTACCCCTCTTGCCTCTTTGTGCACCTCTGTTCCTTCTTTCTGCACTTCCCTTGCCTCTTTCTGCACCCCTTCTGCCTCTTTCTGCACTTCTGTTGGTTCTTTTGCCCTGCTCTTGCCTCTTTCTGCACCTCTCTTGCAAATTTCTGCACACCTCTTTTCTCTTTCTGCACCCCTCTTGCCTCTGTCTGCACCCCTGTTCTATCTTTCTGCACCTCTTTTGCCTGTTTCTGTAACTTTCTTGTCTCTTTCTGCTGTTCTCTTGCCTCCTTCTGCACCTCTGTTGCTTCTTTCTGCTCTGCCTTTGCCTCTTTCTCCACCTCTCTTGCTTCTTTCTGCACCCCTGTTGTCTCTTTCTGCACTTGTCTTCCCTCTTTCTGCACCTCTCTTGCTTCTTTCTGCAGTTCTCTTGCCATTTTCTGCAATTCTCTTGCCTCTTTCTGCACCTCACTTGCCTCTTTCTGCACTTATCTTGCTTCTCTCTACACCACTGTTGCTCCTTCCAGCAATTCTTTTGCCTCTTTCTGCACTTCTCTTGCATGTTTCTGCACTTCTCTAGCGTCTTTCTGCACATCTGTTGCCTCTTTCTGTACCTTGCTTGCTTCTTTCTGCACCCCTCTTGCCTCTTTCTGCACCCCTCTTACCTCTTTCTGCACCTCTCTTGCCTCTTTCTGCACCCCTGTTCCCTCTTTCTGTACCTTTTCTGCCTTACTCTGCACCTCCCTTGCCTCTTTCTGTACCTCTGATGCTTCTTTCTGCACTTCTCTTGCCTCTTTCTGCACCCTTCGCGCCTCTTTCAGCACCTCTGTTGTTTCTTTCTGCATTTCTCTTCCTTATTTCTGCACCCCTCCTGCCTCTTTCTGTACCCCTCTTGCCTCTTTGTGCACCTCTCCTACCTCTTTCTGCACCCCTCTTGTCTCTTTTTGCACCTCTGTTGGTTCTTTCTGCATTGCTCTTGCTTCTTTCTGCACCTCTTTTGCAATTTTCTGCATCCCTCTTGCCTCTTTCTGTACCCCTTTTTGCTATTTCTGTACCTCGCTTGCCTCTTTCTGCACCTCTGTTGCCTCTTTCTGCACCTCACTTGCTTCTTTCTGTACCCCTCTTGCCTCTTTCTGCACTCTTCTTCCCTCTTTCTGCACCTCTTTTGCCTCTTTATGTACCCCTGTTCCCTCTTTCTGTACCTCTCCTGCCTGTTTCTGCACCTCTCTTGCCTCTTTCTGCACTTCTATTGCCTCATTCTGTACCTCTGTTGCTTCTTTCTGCACTTCTGTTGCCTCTTTCTGTACCCCTCTTGCCTCTTTCTGCACCTCTGTTGCTTCTTTCTGCACCTCTGTTGCTTCTTTCTGCACCCCTCTTGCTTCTTTCTTCACCCTTCTTCCCTCTTTGTGCAAATCTCTTGCCTCTTTTTATACCTCTTTTCCCTCTTTCTGTACCCCTCTTGTCTCTTTGTGCACCTCTGTTTCTTCTTCCTGCACTTCTCCTGCCTCTTTCTGCACCCCTCTTGCCTCTTTCTGCACTTTTGTTGGTTCTTTTCCACTGCTCCTGCTTCTTTCTGCACCTCTGTTGCAAATTTCTGCATCCCTCTTGTGCTCTTTCTGTACCCCTCTTCCCTCTTTCTGCACCTCTCTTGCCTCTGTCTACACACCTGTTCCCTCTTTCTGCACCCGTTTTGCCTGTTTCTGCAACTCTCTTGCTTCTTTCTGCAGTTCTCTTGCCGCCTTCTGCACCTCACTTGCCTCTTTCTGCACTTCTCTTGCTTCTTTCTGCACCCTTCTTCCCTTTTTCTGCACATCTCTTGCCTCTTTCTGCACCCTTCTTCCCTTTTCCTGCACGTCTATTGGTTCTTTCTGCACTGCTCTTGCCTCTTTCTGCACCCCTCTTGCCTCTTTCTGCACCTCTCTTGCTTCTTTCTGCACTTCTGTTGCCTCTTTCTGCACCCCTCTTGCCTCTTTCTGCACCTCTCGTGCTTCTTTCTGCACTTCTCTTGCTTCTTTATATACCTCTCTTGCTTCTTTCTGCACCTCTCTTGCCTCTTTCTGCACACACAGGGCTACTTTTAAACTGACCTCAGGCTCAGCAGTGCACACATGCAAGTGCAGAGAAGGGCTGCTGGCCTCTAAACTGCCATGCCCTATTATATGCTAAGGGCTTAGAGGTAGTTTTAATCCCCCTACCCTATTATGAACTAGGGCCATACAGGGGAGGTCATGCCAATCACAGGGGTACCCCAACCCATAGTGCACCCTAGTGTATGTAGGTGTTTTCACTGTATTCTAATTGTCTTTCAGCATAGCACTGGTTAGGCAGAGCCCAGGGTCAGTCAGAGTCATTTACCACCAGTACTAATCAGCAAAAAGTTGGGGGGTGCCCAGGTCACAGGATGACTTTGCAACAAGGCCTCTTTCTGCACCTCTGTTGGTTCTTTCTGCACATCTCTTGCTTCTTTCTGCACCTTTCTTCCTCTTTCTGGACTTCTTTTGCCTGTTTCTGCATTTCTCTTGCTTCTTTATGCGCCTTTCTTCCTCTTTCTGCACATGTCCTACCTATGTAGGCATAGTTAGAAATTAGCATTTAAAAAACCCTTGAAATTTACTGGAAAAACCGTAGGTTTCAGGGACGTTATAGATAGAAATTAGCATTTAAAAAACCTTTAAAATTTACTGAAAAAAAACACATGTTTAAGGGACTTTATAGTTAGTTGGACATTTCACTAGTACAAAACCAGAGAAATTTGGCCGTTATAGTTACTTGAGCTAAGTATAACTCGGGCCCCCGCAATGCACTGCTGATGACATCACATATTACATCACTCATGACATGGTCAGTGACATCACTGATGACATCGCTGATGACATCTCAAATGACATCACTGATGACATCACTGATGGCATCATCCACGTGATAATCTGATGCACCTCCTCACACCATAATATAATCTTTGATACACCCACTGTAAAATACAGTCTACCATTTTCGAAACCAAAGACACACCAATACCAGTTACTACATATCCACTCACTGATTCCTAGGTCTACAAACACATCTACTCTTTCAGCCATACAGTCACTCATACATGCAGTCACTCATCAATACAGCACTATCATATGCACTCATACACCTATACGGACACTCACACACTGCCACTCTCCCACAGAGTTAGTCACACACATAGTAAGTCATGCAAAGAATCAATCACACTCCCATTTACTCACCTACATAATTCTACACACACCACCTCACTTAAACATACAGATACTAACACATACTTACTTTCTTATACAATCACTGACACAAGCACACACTCATCCATACAGCCACTCTCACAGTCACTCACTCTCACATATAGTCATTTATATAGTCCAACACTCACATATACTGCCTTTCACATATGTAGTTACTCACACATGTGTCACTGAGACATCTAAACACTCACCAACACACCCATATACACTCACCCACCCACACAGCCCTTCAAAGATGCACTCTTGAACCCATGCACCCAGTGAATCACCCACTCACACATCTATGCACAAAGTCACACACCCCCCACCCACACAGACACTCAGGCACCCATACAGATACTCAGAGAAGCAATCAATAACCCATATAGACACTCATGTAGCTACTCACCAACCCATGCAGCTGCTTACACACCAGCTGACAGACTGATACAGACATTCACACAGTTTAGTCACTAACCCATGCATTCAGTAAGACACGTTTAATCACTCACTTATACAGTCAGTCACGCACCTACTAAATCATCCATTCAGACACTCATTCACCCACTCATTCTTCAATACACCTTGGCCTATATATATATATATAAAACATATTTAAACTTGACAGAAACACACATTCACTGGATGATGTCATCACTGATGTCATTTGAGATGTCATCACTGATATCACTGACCATTTCATGAGTGATGTAATATGTGATATCATCAGCAGTGCATTGCGGGGGCGCGAGTTATACTTAGCTCAACTAACTATAACGGCCGAATTTCTCTGGTTTTGTACGAGTGAAATGTCCAACTAACTATAACGTCCCTGAAACCTGTGGTTTTTTCAGTGATATATATATATATATATATATATATATATATATATATATATATATATATATATATATATATATATATATAACCTACTAGCGGCCGCCAGTAGGTAGTTATAGTTAGGAACTAGTTTCCATAGAAAAAGCATTTATTGACATGTCTATATCTTTGCCGCCGGTTGATGAATATTCTTGACATTTTTCCCAAAAAGTGTGTTTTAGTATGTCTCTTTGTGCATGGTAAGTTTCGGAGGGATCCGTTAAGCAGGCGCTGAGAAAAAGAGGCAAAAAAAAGTGCATTTTCCCATGTTAATACTCATAGGATGCGTAATCGAACCTACAGCCCATACCGCTGGACGGAATTACAGCAAAGTTGCAGAAAGATAATTGTTGTTACTCAGATTGTGCTTTTTGTTATTTGGTGCAAATCCATTAAGCAGTTCTTGACAAATTTAAGTTGAAAAAGATAGTGATATCTGTGTTCGAGGATATTTCACTGTGACATCGCGGATAATCGTGAATGTGTGTGCCAACAGGAATGCTGTGATTGGCTGGCCGCTACCTAAACAGAAAGTTGTGGCCACCATTTGATATATCGGGGAATGGTTCCTGGGGCTGAAAATTTCTGTGACAGCTGACATAAGGGTTCAGGGTGGGGTTACCCTGACCCCCTGTTTGAGAAATGGGGGTGTTACTGACACAAGTTATGCGTCCAAAATAAATGTTTTTAATCACACCCATATTCGCGAGACACCGTGATCATCAGTGTGTCCCCCATGTACCGTTGTGTGGGAAGTCCCGACTATAGACGTCGTCACTAATATTGGCAAAAATATAAAAAATACATATATATACACACACTTGCCAACAGTTTTGTTTATACACTCACACACCCACTCAGAGATGCACCTACTGACAGATCCAATAAGAGACTTATAGTGCTACTCAGAGACCCACTCAGAGACTCATACACCCACTGACAGACCTAGTCAGACACTCATACATCCATTCACAGTTCTCACTCAGAGTGTCATGCACTCACTCGAAGACCTACTAAGAGTCTGATACATCCACTCACAGACCCACTCAGATAGCTATGCATCCACTGACAGATGCACTCAGACACTCATGCATCCAGTCACATGCCCACTTAGACCCCTATACACTCACTGAGAAAATGATTGACAGATTCACACAGCCAGTCACATAACCCAGTCAATCATTCATACACACTGTTTCAGAGACATTCAGAGATGAATATATGTGTTTATAGAGTTTGATAGTTAGAATGAATTATATAGTTATAAAGTTTGAATATGGTGGTGGTTATTGAATTCAGTTCATCAAGGGAGAATGGATCACTTGTCCTGTTTTTACCAGGGTCTGGGGTTCTAAGCGTCTAAAAAACCCTCATTCATGTGATAGTCATAGGAGCGGTATATCTTGATTATCTGCTTTCAAGAATTACGTGAAAAGCATCATCATAGGATCTTAGTCATGCTTTCCTCCATCTTGGAGGTAGACCAACTGGTTTTCACAGTAGTGATCAGAAATGGTGAAGGTGAGAGTGAAGAGAGTTTAAAATTACCTCCATCCCTCAGGTTAGACTTTATTTGGTTGGGGATGGGGCAAGGTAAAAAATGAAAGTGGTGCGTAAAGAAGAGCTACTATTCTATAGCACCTGTTTAAGAAACGTGAGTGGTCCACATGTTTCAGCCGTCTCGGTGCCCGGTCGGGTCGGGGGGCTTTCTTCAGGACCAGGAAGTAGCACAAACCTGTTGTGTAACGTGAAAGGGGAAATAATACACTTACCCTTCTTCTCAGTGCATCTATTAGTGCACTGGTTGGTTATGGGTCATTTGTACATATAACTTAATAGATGGCCTACTAGGCTCCCTTGGGGATGGGTGGAGATTTCATGCTCATGCTCTGAGCCGTATTGTCCTCGGCTTGTTCTCGCTCCGTCTGCCATGGACAATACGGCTCAGAGGACGAGCCCTAGAAAAACACGAGTTTAAACATGTTTTTTATACAGTCATGTAGATAGTAGTGTGTATAGTGTAATGTTTAGAATGATTTTTTATTTTTGCTATAATTTTTTAATATGCTGGTGCCCATTGAATGTCTGCTTTTGTTTTCTGATTTTGGGACATTATCACGATCATCTCGATGTCATTGCGAAGTTTCCCAAAAATTAAAAAAAGGATCTTTAACAATATTTTGGGCACTAGCGTGTCTCTGACAAGAGCCTTTGTGTTGATTGTGTGTATATGAGAGCTACACATAAGACCGGATTCAGAGTTTCAGTTTACTTAGAAATACCCTGTTGCCTTCGTCTATAATGTGCACTCCATCATTTCTATAGATTCAATGCATATCGAAATGCAGGTTGTTGTTGTAGATAGAGCCCATGTTATTGTCTCTGAGAAATGCAGAAACAGTTTCATTAACATGTCTCCTGGCTTTGTCAATCTGCGGACAGAATTGATTAGACCACTTCCATTTTTGCCTTTGGCATATGTTAGAGTACACCAAGGCAGTGTGAGGGAAAAGCATCATCAATCCAGCAAAGGTATTTTTCATTAGGATTTCCAGTCCTACCCCAGTCAATGTGCTTAGGTCATTGCCACCACAGTGCACAATTATGAGGTCAGGGCTGAGGTATCCGTACTGGTTTTAACTAAAGGCAGCAATTGATGAAACATTAATCCTCTCTGCCTAATCCAAGTACTGTCCACATTAGCCAAACCCAAGTCCCTGTCAATACATCACTTTTTTGAAGCCTCACCAGCCCAATAGAAATAGCTGTTGCCCACAATCCACACTCTGAGCATTTTGGAGGAAGGAGGAGTAGCACACAGAACAGATCTGCAGCTGAATATCACAGTTGGTACAATGAAAGACAGTGAAAATGCATGTGTGCTGGTGGTTTGAAAAAAACTAAAAATTGGATTGGATGGAGGGAATATGCAGGTGAATAAAAGTAGGTAGCATTTGGAAATGATTAGTTAATAGATGTTGATTGGCTCTAGTAAATAGGAAGAAAATGTAATAGAGACTTGGACATGCTTTACAGTATGTGCAGTAAACCACACCTGCTGTAGTTCATTTTTTAGCTAGTATGACCTTTCTGGAATGTGCTATGAACTTGTGACCTACTGGTTCTAGTGGGTTTCTATGGGGAATGTGCTGAGGTTGTATTGGGGGAAGGGTGTTAAAGAGACAGGTATTAGTTTTTATAAATTGGAGAGGTTTAGGTTTATTGTTTTATAAGGCAGGTAAGATTACCTAGTGAGGATTTTGCAATAAACTGTAGTAGAGTATCAATAAAATAAAATTACAGGGGTGTCATAGTTAGGGAATCGAATTTGAAACTTAGAAATTCACAGAAACAAACAAAAGGTTAAAGCATCATTATAGTTAGGAAATAGAATTAAAAACCTTAGAAATTCACTGAAAAAACCAAAGGTTACAGGGACGTTACAGTTAGTCTCAGGTTTCACATGGTACAAAACCATTGAAATTCATCAGTTATAAATACCTGCCTATAACCTCACATATTACATCAATCATGACATGGTCAGTGACATAACTGATGACATCTCAAATGACAAATGAGTGGCTGTATGGTTGTATAAGTGGGTGTGTGAGTAGCTGTGTGGGTGAGGGAGATGCTGTGTGAGTGCCTGTATTGGTGAGGTGTATCGGTGGCTGTATGGGTATGTGAGTAGCAGTGTAAGTCGTTCTATGGGTGGGTAAGTAGGTGTGTAGTGACTGTATGGGTGAGTGAGTGGGTATCTGAATGGCTGTATCTGCATGGCTGTGTGAGTGATATATATATATATTTATATATATATTCACTGAAAAAAACCAAAGGTTTCAGGGACATTATAGTTAGAATTTAGCATTTAAAAAACCTTAGAAATTTACTGAAAAAACCACAGGTTTCAGGGACATCATAGTTAATTGGACATTTCACTCGTAAAAACCAGAAATTCGGTCGTTATAATTAGTAGAGCTAACTATAACTCGCGCCCTCACAATGCACTGCTGATGACATCACATATTACATCACTGATGAGATGGTCAGTGACATCACTCATGACATCACTGCAATGCGCCAAGAGGGGCGTTCGCAGAGTTGTGTAACAAGGGGCGTGACCTCGGACCACCTCTCAGCAATCCCACTGTGTGGGGCTTACTGGAGGTACCTAGTGGGCTAGTTGGCCCCTAAGGACCCTTAAGATTCTAGGGGACTTAATCTCCCAATCCAGAATGTGCCAGGAGGCGCATTTGCACAGTGGTGCAGGGAGGGGGCGGGGCCTCCGGCAAAATGCCGGCGTCTGCTTTTTTTATTGTTAGAAGGAGGCTGTGTGGCCCCCCTTCTCTTAATATTTTGTGGGCCCTGGGGACCCCATCCCCCTGGGCCTGACCCATTTAAAAATAAAAAATAAAAAAACAGGAAGGGGGCCAAAGGCCGTGTTTGGCCCCAGGGACCTCATCCCCCGGGGCGTGGCCACTTTTAAAATAAATAAACTACCTTTAAAGGAGGGGGCCGTGCGGCCCCCCTCCTGAGGCCATTATAGGCCCCGGGGACCCCATCCCCCCGGGTCTTTGCCTCTTTTTTATTTTTTTTTAAATTAATATTACGGGAGGGGGTTGATTGGCCCCCCTCCCAGGCCATTTTTGGCCCCAGGGACCCCATCCCAAACATGCAGCTCCCTTTGCCCAAAAGCAATTCTGCTTCGCTTCATGAAAGCGAGAGCAGTTTTCCTGCTCTCGCTTCCATGAAGCGAAGCAGTGTTTGCAATGACAGGGTGGGAGCAGTGCTCCCGCCCTGTCATTGCTAACTGCAATGTCCCGGGGGTGGGCACCCCGGGACATTGCTGGAGCCGGCCTTGGGGGGTGGCGGTCCCCAGGCCAAAGGAGGGCTCCATGAGGGGGTCGCGCGGCCCCCCTCCGACAGATTTAAAGCTACAGACCCCCATATTTAATTTACTGAATGCCCCGGGGAGGTGTTGGTCCCCGTGGCAGTGTGGGGAGGGGCAGGAGCCCCCCCACACTTTCTTATTTAAATTTAAGCCCTGGGAAGGTGGCGGTCCCTGAGCTTTAAAAAAACGAAGCGCGGGAGACCGCAATGCATTTGTTTAAAAAATTTCTGCCGGATTCACGCACCCGGCACGACTCCGGATGAAATTCTTTTTTTTAACATGCTACACAGAACCCCTCACAAGGCCTAGGGGGTCAGGGGGTTTTTACCTTGCCCCCTTTTCTTGTTTTTTAATGTTTTTCTTACCTTTTTGCTTGTGACTCGGTACCGAGTCACAAGATGGCTGCCAACACTTCCTGGTTTGAAGTGTTGGCAGCCAATCAAAAACAAGCTCGTGATCAGGAGGGTTCAGCCAATCAGATCTCACAATTGTCAAATATCGATATCTGTAAATCTTTAAATATCTCAAAATCTACTGAACGGATTTACACCATTTAAAGAAAAGCGTGTTTTCTGGACCAAAAGCTACCTTTGGGGCCCCCCTTTTTTTCTCACCCCCTGCTTGATGAATTACCCCGAAACTTTCAAGACAGCAGCTGCCCTGATCGGGCCATTAGTTTTGAAAATTTCATGAAGATTCGTCGAACGGTGCCAAAGTTATTGGCCAATCAAAAAATGCTTTTCCAATGGAAACTAGGTACTAACTGTAACTACCTACTAGGTAATAATATATATATATAATATTATATATATATATATATATATATATATATATATATATATATATATATATATATATATATATATATATATATATATATTATATATATATAAAGATCATACCTCCACTCCCATTCTGTGGAGTGGAGGTGTCTTCATGTAAAAGAGGCGTTTGTGGCATTCGCCTCTGACCTGTACCACCTGTGGTTTGGAAGCAGCCAACAAAGCCACACTGGAGTAGTATATATATATATATATATATATATATATATATATACACATATATATATAGGTTGCAGGGACATTGTAGTTAGGATCAGATTTCCCTTGTACAAAACCAGCAGTCGCCAGTAGGTAGTTATAGTTAGGACCAAAGTTTCCTAAGGAAAAGCGTTTTTTGTTTTGCCAATAACTTTGGCACTGCTTGACGAATCTTCACTTAATTTTCCAAAAGCTGCCCCTTTGTGGTTCAGCCTCTGTGTTGAAAGTTTTTAGGTGACCCATCAAGCCGTGGTGAGAAAAAGGAGGGTCCCAAAACATGTTTTCCCCATGTTATGTCTATGGGACTTTTTTCAATTTTTGACCACAATAACAGTCAGAACTTCTGAACAGAATTACACCAAATTTAGCAGAATGCTAGCTGTTGGTCCAGAAAGCATGCTTTTTGTGATTTGGTGAAAATCTGTTCAGTAGAGTCAGAGATATTTGAGCTTAAATAATATAGATTTCTGGAAGCCTAAATCCTACTAAAATCCTACTGAAGTTTAATTGGCTACCAGCACTTCAGGAAGTGCTGGTAGCCATCGTGGGACTCGGCTTGAGGCCGAATACCACAAAAAAATACCCAAAAAAATAAAAGGGGCCAGGGTAGGGACACCCTGAGCCTCTTGCCATGGTGCAGGGGTCTCCCAAAGACCCAACCATGGCTACACCCAAAAACAAAAATCTCAGAAAAATCCACGGGTGGATCTGTACATTTTTCAGAGATTTTTAAAAAAAACGCAGTCTCCCGCGCTTTTCGTTTATTCGTCCAACCAGGCCAAGGCGATGCATAATCTGAAAATAGCCATGGAGACACAAAGCAAGGCACTGCCAGTCTCTACCATTTCTCCTTCTCGTACTCCCAATAAAATCAATGTTGGAGTTAAGGACACCTTCAGCTTGAGTTTAGCATTAAAAAATCTGGTAATTTCATTTTCAAGGGTACAAGAGATCTACATAAAGCAAACATATGTACTAGATCTGCGCTATATAAAGAACACCGGGGCAGCAAGTTCCTTTACCATCCCCCATTTAGCAATCCTGTATGGTGCATAATATAAAAAGAGAGAGGTCTTGTAAAACTGTGCAGACATTAAGGCAGATTGTGCTAACAAAAAAGCTTTAGAAAAAAACATTTTAGATATCCCCAATTTTTCTTGCCATTTTAGGGAGTATTTTCCAAGGTCATCTTTCATTTCGGAATTCAATAGGTGCTATATTGACCCAATTCGGCATTTACTCTGACCCATTAGTTTATCTACCAATTCATTTTTGGAAAAACCTGCTTGTCCATCCCCTTACATTGTAAAAAATCTTTTATTTGAAGACATTTGAAAAATTCCCTTTGATTAATGCAAAATGTAATTTTAAGTTAATTGAATGTTGCAATACAGGTGGAGGAAAAAAAATGTGCGTATTCTGTACAACCTGGCATTAAACCAGGTTTGCATATATTGATACATAAAAGTCTCCGGTAAGTTCTTATTATTTGGGAGGGGTGTATAAAAATTCAATTGACCTATTCCCATCAGTCTACGAACAGATGCCCAAACCTTAAAAACACCTAAAAGAGTCTTAAAACGTACTCTTTTCTAATAAGTAAACTTAAGCTGTCTCCACAAGTATCCTCAGGCTTCCACCCCAATTAAAAGTTCGAAGGTAGAAGGAGTACAGTCCTTGGCCTCTCTACTAGGCCGCTCCTGTAGTAGAATGGTAGAATGCTGCAACATAGTGGCTCAGTGATATAAATAAGGTTTGGCAATGCCAACCCATCCATCTCTTTCAGGAACAAGAGAAATTTAAGTGATCTTCCGGGTCTTGAATAAGCCCATAAAAACCATGTGAATACATCGTCAACTTTCTTCAACCATTGATTAGAAAATTCTAAGGGAATAGCTCTGAATAAATATAAGATTTGGGGAAAAAATCATTTTGATTATATTACTTCTACCCACCAATGTGAGATGTAGATTATTTATTCTGACGAGCTCTTTCTTGGCCTTCCGTTTGAGAGGGTCAAGATTTTCTTTGATGATTTCATCTATGCTAGCTGTAATGCTAACACCCAGCTAAACCGTATTTCTAACAACTTGGTTACCTACCAATAATATCTTGTCATTGATAACAATTTGCATCTTGTCCTTATTTAAGGAATATCCAGAGATATTCCCGAAACTTAAGGCTTCTTCTTCAACTATCTTAAGGGCCACTTCCGGATTGGAGGTTACAAGAGCGATATCATCGCGTAAGCGAAAGTCTTAGTATTGTGTCCTTGCGCTTGGATTGGAAGGAGTGCTATATTACTCTCTATTCTCTGTACAAACTGATCAAAGGATATTGCGAATAAAAGTGGGGAACATGGACAACCTTGCTGCGTCCCCCTTGAGATCTTAAATTGTTCTGTTAATTCTCTGGATACAAATACACTGGCAACAGGATTGTAATACAGACTAGAGCCTTTACTGCCCAAATAAAACCCAGTCCAATACCCATTCTTTGCATCGTGACCCAAAGGTAGTGCCAGGAAACCCTATCAAAAGCTTTCTCCACGTCTAGCAGAATCAGCGCCATAGGGTCTCCTGACACTTGTGCTGCATCAAAAAGAGAAATTACTCTTCTGGTGTGGCCTGTTGTGTCTCTCTCGAGAATAAACCTGTGCTGCAGATTGGAGACTATCTTTTGAATTACCTTAGCCAAACGTGTGGCTACAATTTTAGTATAAATTTTCAAATCTCCATTAATTAAAGTGATCAGCCGACATGACCCAAGTTCTGATATAGGTTTATTTTTCTTGGGAAAGACAATGATTTTGACCAAGGACCAGGACCCTGGGGAGGTCGCTCCACCTGGTATTTGCTCAAATAAGATTATCATATATTCTTTAAGTTGCCCGGGGAATGTTCTATAAAATTCAGTAGGAATAGAATCAGTACCAGCCGCCTTCCCTGATGGCAGACTAGTCAGAGCAAGGAAGACCTCCCATTGTAACGGCTTTTCTAAATGTTCTCTTTGTTCTCTGGACAGCTTATTTAAGGGCATTGTATTTAGGAATTCATGTATCTGCTTGATGTCCCCTTTGGTATTTTCCGAGTACAAGGATTGATAATAGGCTCAAAAGGATGCCTTAATCTCAGTGGGGTCTGAGACTATCCTATGAAGTGGATCTCTAATTTCTCGCACTTCATTATACATGTTTTTCTGTCTCGTTCTCATAGCCAAATGATGCCCTATTTGTTCATTACACTCAGGGGCTCTTTCCCGCCATATCATTATTTTATCAGCTGCCCTTTTTGTAAAATTTTCAGTTATTGCTGCCCTTGCAGCTGCTACTTCCAATTGGGCATCCCCACATCTACTCCCTGCAGTACAGACAGAACCAATTTTCTCCTGCCACAGCTAAAGTATTCTGCAGATCCTGGACTATCCACTTTTTTTCCTTTCTACGGTTCAAACTGTAAGATTTCCCCCCCATATACATGCCTTCAGTGTATCCCAAACCACAACAATTAGTGCTCCCTACTTACTCCTTAAAAAGCATAGGAATCCAATTATTCATATGTTTGCAATAATCCTCATTTACTAGCAGAGCCCTTTCAAAACTCCAGGAGACTTTTGTTTTAAATCTGTCTCCATGGACCTCTAATACTAAGAGGTTTTGATCTGACAAAAAACGGGGGTATCGCTCGATTCTACTATCTTGTGTAAATGCATGTGACACATAAAAATAACTAGAACGGGCATGAGATTGATGTGGCACTGAATAATATGTATCCCCATGTTCATTAGGTCCTTTCTTATACCATATGTCAACTAAGCCATGGTCCCAGCATATACCTTTCAGTGACTGATATACTTTAGGTTTCCGTCCTGTATAAGTTAGATGTCCTCCTATAAACCAGTTACCGGGTAGATTAATATTCATACACCCACAAAATATGATTGGCAAAGGCCAGAGTGCCAGTTCATTAGAAAGCCAATCAAAAACACATGGATCATATGATATACATCCATACACTGAACATAGTGTGAATTTGAATCCATTCGGGGTCTGGCATTCCGCCATGACCCATCTGCCTTGCTTGTCCACCCGAACTGTTTAAACTGTACAGCAACATTTTGAGCCAGGATTACTACCCCTACCATACGCGCACCTTGAGAGGTACTCCCGATTAATCTATACCCAAGTGAATTAAACACATCCCTCTGAGTCCCATCAATATGAGTTTCTTGTAGACAGATAACATCTGCATTTAATATTTGAAGCCCTGATGAGACTTTCTGTCTTTTCTTAACATCATTCGGCCCACAAATATTAATGGTTGCAATCTGCAACTTCCCTTTCCCCTCCATCAGGTCACCTTAAATACCAGACCCTGCATATGTCTTCCAAATCCCATACATAAGATAAAGCACAAATCTCTGGGTCTTTCGCCCTATAACATCCAACTCTCCATCTCATTACCACATCAACGTGTGAGCCCCACCTCCCAAGATCCCACCCCCATTACCCCACTCCTCCCTCCCCCCAAAAGAAATTAGCAATCAGGCCTAGCCTGAATGATGTGCTCTTTAAATAAACAACCCACCGCCCGAATCATTTCCAGCACGATACAATTGCGACTACATTTTCCTTATCATTGTTACTTTGCCTTAGCTCTTTCTGGTCTTTCCTACCCCCGGGATGCTTTGCAACTATCTAACTCATGTGATAGACCCACCCATGAGTTCCTTTAAGAATTCCTGTGCCTGAATTTCAGATATGAAGCTGCAAGTTCACTCATTGAAGTTAATTTTCAGTCTTGCAGGGTTTTGCAAATATACCTCAGCACCCAGTTTCTGAAACAGAGCAAACATCTGCTGCAAGCTCCATCTTTGGTCAACAGTAACATGGCCAAAATCGGGTTTAGCTAAGAGTGACACCCCTCAGATTCTTTATTTGCATTTGGGTGAGCCTGGTAGTAGATAAGCTGTCTTAAAAAGAAGTTACCAAAGCAGACAAGCATCGCTCGAGGCCTTTCCACATCACTGGAATGTTGTTTTTCAACATTAGGGGAAAATGGTGCGCACGTTGAATTTCTGAGTCCCGATCCCTTTTATTTTGATGTATCTGGAAAGGCGCCTCTTAGAAGATTTACTACAAATGCTCCGGCATCACGCCCCTTCATGCCTTCGGGTATCCCTGAGAGTCTCAAGTCATGTCTTCATTGCTATTCTTCTGGTCTTCCAACTTCCACATGACATCAGTCATAATGGATTCCTGGGATGCATTTTGGGTTTTCAGGGCAACAACTTCCGTCTCGAGGCTCTCCATCTGCGCTTCCACCATAGTTATCCTCTTAGCAATATCGAACCATGTCTTGTTTACTTTCCTCACCCCACCCTGCAGTTTCTATGATGCTAGCCTAGCCCGACGGCTGTTACTTCGGGCTTCCTCCTGCATTTGTTTGATAGAAAAAAGAATCTTAGCAAGGGAGGGTTCAAAGGAATTAACCGTCTCTTCCCCAACTGCCGTCATGATCTCTCCTTCAACAGCAGGTTCTTTCTTGGATTTCCCTCCATTGAGGTAAACAAGCTGCGTGGCAGAGTAATCCTATCTCAGTTTCGCCATATCTCTTTTGCTCAATTCTCCTCTTTGACTGTTCCGTTTTTTTTCCCTTCTTTTTTAATGAGGATTTTTCAAACATTTTCCATTGCGTCAGTATCACCAACTCTTCCAACGAACTACTACAGCTTAAATCTGAGATGGCAAAATCACTTAAAGATTAGTTACCAAAATTCGAAGATTCAGATTCATCAGTTAAAGAGAAAAATTTCTCGCTCACTGTTTCTGGCGAGATTGTCATTTCTTGCTTTCTATCCTCAAGCTTACTCCAGATCACCTGGGGGTCCAGTATCTCCAAAGGGTATATTTATGTCACTTCCCTGTCCTCCAGTAACATCCGGGGGGGAACATGCCTGGATTCTGTATGTTCTACTGTCTCTGCCTCCCATAGGACCCCCAGTGACACTGACACAGCCTGTATTGAGGAAATTAAAGTCTAATTTTGCTCACCGTGGGTGGTGCTCATCAGGTTTCTCTGTGTCTCTATAGTGGTTTCCATTAAAAGGTCCTCTATGATATCTGAACTGGACCTCGGGGCTTCTCCTCTTAGCCCTTTGGTGTTGGAGACCACAAACAGATTGGCTATTAGGGGTTGGGATCCTCCAGACTCGGGCTGTATTGCTCCCCGGGCCAGCTGCTGTGATGATTTCTTGCCGACCTCGTGAGTTCCTTTACCGGCTGTTTCATCCCCCTTCTTGCCATCCTTTGGTTTGTTACTAGATTCGCGACTTGTCAAAGTTTGCGAGGGAACCATAGAAGCTGCCTCAGCTACCGCAGCCGCTGAGGCCACAGGGGCTACAGTTCGCGATTTAGCATTTTTGGTCCCCCTCCCCATCATCACCTCTGAAAGAAAAGCTCTCTGTGTCCAAAGCAGATTGGTCCCCAGCTGGGAGAAGTACTGTGCCAGCCTAGAGACCACAGCTAAAACCAGGCATGACAGAGCCCTCAGCTTAACACCGCCACTGCATCTGTGTCATCCGTATCGCTGAGTGTTTTTTTGCCGGTGGTGTTCTCTTTCCTGATTCTCCGGAGCAGCACCGGCTCCCCCTCGCATTGCTCAGTCGATGTAACCGAGCTACTGAGGTGGGAGGAGAGCGGTGAGGCATGTTACGTGAGCGCCATCTTGCTGCCCCAGCCTCTCCCTCCTATCTAAATGAGAAACTGAAAACCACCGGAGAAAATAGGGGTTCCAGAAATGTCCAGTCCCTGCTACTGGAACCCCACACCTTCAGTCAAGAATGATACATGAACCAGTCTTTCTCTGGAAGTGCCACTAGAATTTGGAACTCTCTGCCTACCTCCCTCAGTCTATTAACCTTCATAAAGCACCTCAAGCTCTTCCTTTTGACCAACATCTGGATTAATTCACCCTTGAACGAACTTAAGTACTCTCTCTGATTGCAATCTAACCTGCCCTAGCTATTCAACCCCACCATCTTAATCGCTGCTTTAACTGTGTATAACCTCTGCCCAATTGCTGTAATTGTTCTTGTGATTACTCCTGCACACACCCACCAAAGGTACCATCTGAGTTTAATTACTATTAATGTAACCCGCTGTTACCCTTCTCGTCTGCTTGTTGTAAAGCACTCTGATGCCTTCAGGCCATGTCCACACTATATAAAATTGCAAAAATAAATAAAAGTAAATAAATACATTTGCATACTTGTAAGGTTTACGGAGCGGGGCCAAGTGGGCAGAGCTTCCAGTGATTTATACATTTGCATACTCATAGTAATTTAAAGGAAAAACGATGGACTCTGCTCTCACCAGGCCAGGACCAGGGGTAAGGGGGGGCCGTGGCCCTCCTACCTGGGCTGATTTTTACCCTGGGGACCCCATCCCCTGGGCTCCAGCTTCCTGATGCTGGTTGTACTGGAGCCCACCAAGGTACGATGTGCAGTGTTGGGGACTGATTTTTGCCCCAGGGACCCCATCTCCCAAGTTCCAGCCTCTTGATGCTGGGTGCCCTGGAGCCCACCAAGGCACAGTGTGCAGTGTTGTGCACCGTGGGGGAGCAGCAATGCCCCACTGTCCCTGCCAGCTCCATGCCTCCAGCGGGAACAGGCATTGCACCCACATGTAGGGAGCAGCAAAAAATACTGCTCCCTGCGTGTGGGAGCAATGTTTTCATCTGTTTTGCTGCCCGCTTAAGAGTGGGCTGGAACACATATGACAAGTCCATTCCCAATGAGCGGGAGCAGCTTTCCTGCTCCCGCCCACCGGGAGTGGGCTTACTGTTTGCTCTTGCTTGGCAGGAGCTATCAAAGCTCCTTCCAAGTGAGAGCAAACAGCTATATCCCAGGGGGTAGGATGGCGGTCTTCATGGCCATTAATGGCTCCAGGAGGAGGGTCACGCGGCCCCCTCTTTTCTTATTGAAGGGTCACCCCCTGGGAGGTGGTGGTCACCTGGTGCCGAAAATTGCCCGGGAGGGAGTACGCGCAGTCCCCCTTAAATTTTGAGCCGAGTCACAAGAAAAAAGGTTAAAAAAAAGAAACAGGCCCAGAGTAGAAACAGCCTGACCCCCTAGGCCTGTTCAGGGGGTCCTAAAAAGCATTATATTTTTAAAAATTTGGGGAGGAGTCGC
The DNA here is from genome assembly GCA_963921515.1 of Calotriton arnoldi. Lineage (NCBI taxonomy): Eukaryota > Metazoa > Chordata > Amphibia > Caudata > Salamandridae > Calotriton > Calotriton arnoldi. The sequence goes on along the minus strand of CAWUFW010002735.1, from coordinate 1,908,187 downwards.
GGTAGATCCGCGAATCCCACTGAATTTTTAAAAAAAAACAAAGCGCAGTCTCCCACCCTTTGTTTAATTAGTCCCTCGGGTGGGCCAGGTCCCAGGGGCATTTGAATTAATAATGCGCGGGGCGCTCGGGTCCATGCAGCCCCGGGGACCGCCACATCCCTGGGACTAAATACCTAATAGAATGCGTGGGGGGAACAAGCCCTCCACGCATCCCTGGGGACTGCCACCTCCCCAGGGCTTATGCATTGTAATGTGGGGGCCACGCAGCCTCCTTGCAGCCCCGGGGACCAGCACCTCCCCAGGTTTATATGGATAATAGAGTGCATGCGGGGGCTCCAGCCCCCCCACAGCCCCGGGGATCGCCAACTCCCCGGGCTATATGGATCATAGAGTGTGAGGGGGGCTCCAGCCCCCTTACGTAGCCCCGGGGACCGCCACCTCCTTGCGGCAAATGTATTGTAATGCGTAGGCCACGTGACCCCCCCGCAGCCCCGGGGACTGCCACCTCCCTGGGGCACATATTAAGTAAAGAGGGGGGTCCTTTGCAGACCCACGGCCCGGGGACCACCACCTCCCCAGGGCTACAAAGTAGATGGGAGGGGGGCCGCGCACCAGGAGCCCTCCATGGCCCTAGGGACCACCACCCCCCAGGGCCGGCTCCAGCAATGTCCCAGGGTGCCCACCCCGGGACATTGCAGTTTGCTATGGCTTGACGGGAGCACTACTCCCGCCAAGCCATAGCAAACTCTGCTTCGCTTCATGGAAACGAGAGCATGAAAAATGCTCTCGCTTCCATGAAGCGGAGCAGAATTGATTTGGGCAGAGGGAACTGCATGTTTGCAGCTTCCTTGGCCCAAACGCAATGCTGGCTCCTGCAGTAGGCAGATAGCCGACAGGGCCCACGGGGGCCTTGAGGCTCCCCCGTGGTCCTGAATGACGTGGCCATGCCCCGGGGGATGGGGTCCCCAGGGCCAAAATTGGCCTCGGAAGCGGCCCCCTCCCTTTTTTAAAAATGAGTTAGGCCCTGGGGGATTGGGTCCCCGGAACCCAAAAAGATCAAGGGAAGGGGGGCCACACAGCCCCTTCCTAGAATTAAAAAAAATTGGAAGCCTACAACTCGCTGAGGACCCGCCCCCTTTCTCCACTACTCTGCAAACGCACCTCCTTGCGAGCTCTTGTTTGGGGGATGAAGTCCCCTTCGCTGCTGAGGGTCCTTAGGGGCCAACTAGCCCACCTGTTACCTCCAATAAGCCCCACACAGTGGGATTACTGAGAGGTGGTCAGAGGCCACGCCCCTTTTCCCACCACTCTGCAAATGCGTCTCTTGGCGCACTGCTGGTGGGGCGATGAGGTTCCCTTGCCTCCTGAGGGCCTCAGGAGTAAAGTGGACTTCATCCCCCAAGCAGCAGTGCACCAGGAGGCGTGTTTGCATAGTGGTGGAGAAAGGGGGCATGGCCTCTGACCACCTCTCAGTAATCCACCTGTGTGGGGCTTACTGGATGTAACAGGAGGGCCAGTAGGCCCCCTTGAACCCTCAAGAGGGAAGGGGACTTCATCCACCAAATAGTAGTGTGCCAGGAGGCGAATTTGCAGAGTGGTGTAGAATGGGGCGTGGCCTGCGACCACCTCTAAGCAATCCTGCTGTGCGGGGGTTACTGGAGGCATGAGGTGGGCTAGTTGGCCCCTAAGGACCCTCAGCAGTGAAGGGGACTTCAACCCCCAAACAAGCGCGCGCCAGGAGGCATGTTCGCAGAGTGGTTGAGGAAGGGAGTGTGGCCTGCTATCAGAACTCAGCAATCCTGCTGTGTGGGACTTACTGGAGGTAATAGGTGGGGTAGTTGGCACCCAAGGACGTCCTTGGGGGCCAACTAACCCTCCTGTTACCTCCAGTAGGTCCCACACAGCAGGATTGCTGAGAAGTTGTCATAGGCCACACTCCCTTTCTCCACCACTCTGTAAATGTGCCTCCCGGTGCATTATTAGTTTGGGGGTAAAGTCCCCTTGGCTCCAGAGGAACCTTGGGGGCCAAGAAGCTGTCCTGGTACCTCCTGTAAGTCCTATGCAGCAGACTTCCTGAGAGCTGGTTGGAGGCCCAGCCCACTTTCTCCACCACTCTGCAAACGTGACTGCTAGTTAAAAAATATTAGAAATTCACAAAAAAAACCAAAAGTTACATGGACGTTATATTTAGCAAATAGAATTTAAAAAACCTTAGAAATTCACTAAAAAAAACAAAGGTGTCAGGGACGTTATTGTTTAGGAAATGGAATTTAAAAAACATTAGAAATTCACTGAAAAAAACAAAGGTTACAGGGATGTTATAGTTATAAAATGGAATTTAAAAAGCCTTAGAAATTAACTGAAAAAAAACACAGGTTTCAGGGACACCTGTTAGGAATTCCAATTTAAAAAACCTTAGAAATTCATGGAAAAAAACAATGGTTACAGGAACATTATAGTTAGGCTGACATTTCACTCATACAAAACTAGAGAAATTCAGCTGTTATAGTTAACTGAGTTAACTATAACTATAGAATCTTTTAAACACCCACTGGCACTCCCACACAACCGTTCAAAAACCCATTGCCAGAGCCATACCAGTGATTACACAGCCACTCACTAATTCATAGATCTACACACATATCCACTTGCTCACCCATACTGCCACTCATACACCTGCTCAGTCACCAATACAGCCAATTGACATCTCCACTCATATACCCATACAGGCACTCACACACTGAGTGAGTCACCCATAGAACTACTCACACACTCACCCATACAGTCAATCATATAGGTACTTACTAACCCAAACAGTTACATATGCATCCACTTACTTGCTCATACAAATAGTAACACATACTCATTCACCTATACAGTCACTGACAGAAGCATGTACTCATACATATAGCCACTCTCACATTCACTCACTCATGCATACAGTCACTCATATACCCAGTCACTCACCTATACTGCCTTTCACATAAACAGTTACTGACCCATACTGCTTCTCACACACACACTTACTCACCCACTCACTCATCCATACAGACAGTCACACGCATCCTCACCCACACACACAGACACCCGGACAACCATAGAGATTGTCAACCAATCACTCACCCATATAACCATTCACATATCCACTAACATATTCATACACCCACTTAGACATCAACTGACAGACAGATACATTCACACAACCAGCCACTCATCCATACATTCACTGAGACAATTAATCACTCACTTATACAGTCAGACACACACCCACTCAGTCATCCAAACAGTCACTCATACACCCAATGATTCACCAATACACCTAGGTACATATATTTAAGACTCATAAACTTTTTTTTAAAACTCACAGTCACTAGATGATGTCATTTGAAATGTCATCAGTGATGTCACTGACCATGTCATGAGTGATATAATATGTGAGGTCATAAGCAGTGCATTGCAGGGACGCAAGTTATAGTTAACTCAGCTAACTATAACGGCTGAATTTCTCTGGTTTTGTACGAGTGAAATGTCAGCCTCACTATAATATTCATGTAACCATTGTTTTTTTCCCATGAATATATATATATATAATCAAGAAAAAAGTCTCCAAATGCTGGGAGCCCCCATCCCTGCAGGGCAGCTTCGAAACGGGCCTGGTGCATCTTGTATTTCATATCCCAAAACAAACAAACAACATGTCGATGCCAACTCGATGATACACTGGTGTTTATTAAACTCCAAACTGGCAACATTTCCCTGATGCGTTTCAGCTCCACTGGCCTTGTTCACAGGTGAGGAGGCTCCCAGCATTTGGAGACTTTTTTCTTGAATTGATTTGGGGGGCATGTCCCGCTTGCCTCCGTGAGACCTAAAAGGATTTCCAATATTTTTCAGCTTGGAGGTGAGAAAGGGTGAAAAGAGGAGAATTATCTTCTCTTACTGACTCTGATTCAACTGCGTATTTTCAAAGGACATGGTTTTGGCAGCATAAATTGAGGGAGGCTGGCAATATATTTTGGAATGTTCATGTGACCTTTTATGCACCTAGATGAAACAACTTATTATTTTTCGAGACTGTGATTTCAAAACGCTATTAAGCAGGATTAATTATTTGTTACAGTTCTTGATTTTGGAATGATACTGCAAGGGCATTATGGGAATAGAAGTATTTGAACTAGGTCACATGATCTCTGTGATTTAAGGCACAAACGTATCTGCACTATGATCCTCCTCACTTGTGAACAAGGCCAGTAGAGCCGAAACGAGTCAGGGAAAGGGAATGAAATGCTGCCAGTTTGGATTTTAATAAATAGCAGTGTGTCATTGAGTTGGCTTCGACATGTTGTTTGTTTGTTTTGGGATATATATAGTCAGTTGGATTTTGGTTGCACGATATTGAATGAAATAAAATAATGACTGAATTCAACAAGCCCACAAGACTGTTTTTGGAATATACATATATATATATATTATCTACTGGCGGTCGCCAGTAGATAGTTATAGTTACAACCTATTATCCATAGGAAATCCGCGACATTCTATTTGAAATAACGTTGGCGCCGGTTGACGAATCTTCGTGAAAGTTTCCAACTTGTTGGGCGCTCCGCTCCGCTCCTACCCTGAAAGTCTCGGGGTGATACGTGAAGCGGGGGCCGAGAAAAAGGGGGTCCCAAAACGCGTTTTCCCCATTCATTTTTCCATAGGAACCTTTAGTCGCAGCTACAGCCCGAACTGCTGAACGGAATTACACCAAATTTGGCAAAGAGGTAGTCCTTGGTTCAGACTGGTGCCTTTTGCTTAAATGGTGTAAATCCGTTCAGTAGTTCCTGAGAAAATCAAAAGTAAAAGTACATATATATCTATGGGCGCGTCGGATACGCGTACCCTCAGCGCACCCTGCGCGCACCGTCCCGATCACGAGCTGCATGCTAATTGGCTGTCAGCTGGCTGTCAACATTCCGATTCAGGAAGTGTTGGCAGCCATTTTGTCCTCGGTAGAACCGAGGGACAGAAACAAGTGCGCAAAGTGCAAAGGGGGCAGGGTAGAAACACCCTGACCCCTAGGTCTGCTCAGGGGGTCCCACAAGGACCCCCTGGGCAGAAAAAGATTTTTTTTTTTTAAGTCGGCGGGATGCGCTTAGGGTGCGCGTATCCCGCCGAGAAAAAAAAGAAACAAGTGCGCAAAACGCACAAAGGGGGCAGGGTAGAAACCCCTAACCCCCTAGGCCTGCTCAGGGGTCCCACAAGGACCCCCTGGGCAAAAAAGCATTTTTTTTTTTAAATCGGCAGGATGCGCTCAGGGTGCGCGAATCCTGCCAAAAAAAAATCGAGCGCGGTCTCCCGCGCTCGATGTTAATGGCCCCTGGGTGGGCCAAGTCCCGGGGGCATGCTGGGGGGTTAATTTTATGTGTGGGGGCCTCTAAGGGCCCCAAGCCCCGGGACCGCCACCCCCGGGGCTTTATGCATAATGGTGCGGGAGGGCTCTGAGCCCTCCCGCAGCCCCGAGGACCACCACCTCCCGGGGCTTCTTTTTTAAATGAAAAACCTGTGTGGGGGCTCCAGCCCCCACACGCCCGGGACCGCCACCTCCCCGGGGCACTAAACATTTAAATATGGGGGTCCGTTACGGACCCCCAGAGCCCCGGGGACCACCACCTCCCCGGGGTTGTGCACACGATGGGAGGGGGCCGCGCGGCCCCCTCCTGGAGCCTGTGGTGGCCCTGGGGACCGCCACCCCCAGAGCCGGCTCCTGCAGTGTCCCGGGGTGCCTACCCCGGGACACTGCTGTTTGCAATGACAGGACGGGAGCCTCGCGGCTCCCGTCCTGTCATTGCAAACTTGCTTTGGATATTGGAAGAGAGCAGGAAACCTGCTCTCTTCCAATATCCAAAGCCGATAGCTTTCCACATGGGGAGCAGCATGTTAGCTGCTCCCCATGTGTAAAGCAATGCCGGCTCCCGTAGGACACGGGGAGCCGGCGGGACTGTGGGGGTTTGGGGACCCCCACAGTCCCCAACGAGAGGGCCAGCCCCGGGGATGGGGTCCCCGGGGCAAGTAGTGGCTCGGGAGGGGGCCACGCGGCCCCCTCCCCAAAGTTTTGAAAAATTATAAAAATAAAAAAAGGGTATGGCCGGCCCGGAGATGGGGTCCCCGGGCCTTAAAATGGCCAGAGGAGGGGGCCACGCAGCCCCCTCAAAATATTAAAAATAAAAATAGAGGCAATGCCCCGGGAGATGGGGTCCCCGGGGCCAATACAGGCCCAGGGAAGGGGGCCACGCGGCCCCCTTCCCGTTTTTTTTTTTTTTTAAATTTAAAAAGGGGTAAGGCCCTGGGGGATGGGGTCCCCAGGGCCCAAAAACAGAAAAAGGAAGGGGGCCACACAGCCCCCTTCAGGGACAAAAAAAAAAAAAAAACGATCGGGCCCGCAGGCCCCGCCCCTTCCTTCACCACTCTGCAAACGCGCCCCTGGCGCGTTTGCAGAGGGGAACGAATCCCCTTGAATACTGGGGGTCCCTGGGGCCAACTAGCCCACCAGGAACCTCCAGTATGCGCCAGGGGCTGCCTTGCAGAGAGGTGTACAGAGGCCACGCCCCTTTACACCTCTCTGCAACGCAGCTCTGTGGCGCTTTTGGAGGTATATGGTGGGCTAGTTGGACTCCGGGGACCCTCAGGATTCAAGGGGACTTAATCCCCCAACTTAAAACGCGCCACTGGGCGCGTTTGCACAGTGGTGAAGGGAGGGGCGGGGCTTCAGGTGACATGTGTGCAAACAGGCCCCGTGGCGCGTTTAAGATGGGGAATTAAATCCCCTTCAATCCTGAGGGTCCCTCGGGGCCAACTAGCCCAACAGGTACATCCAGAAAGCGCCACAGAGCTGCGTTGCTGAGAGGTGTAAAAAGGGGTGTGGCCTCTCTACACGTCTCTGCAACGCAGCCTCCTGGCACATATTGGAGGTTCCTGGTGGGCTAGTTGGCCCCTAGGGACCCTCAGGATTCAAGGGGACTTAATCCCCCAACTTAAAACGCGCCACGGGGCGCGTTTACACAGATGTAACCTCAGGCCCCGCCCCTCCCTTCACCATTGTGCAAATATTCCTCTAAAATCAGCCGAAATACGAATTCCGATTTACTCACCTGTTATCAGGAGAGACCTCAGTGCTGTATCTTTCAGCCCAGTACTGGTCCTGAAAAGTAATTCTAACCATACTTACCAGTAACTTGAATTTCCTTCCATAGGCTAACATTGACTGGTTTCACTTGGAAATTCTTCTAAGTGTGGAGTTTTGGAACTTTAAAATATTCCTCTAAAATCAGCCGAAATACGCATTCCGATTTACTCACCTGTTATCAGGAGAGACCTCAGTGCTGCATCTTTCAGCCCAGTACTGGTCCTGAAAAGTAATTTTAACCGTACTTACCGGTAACTTGAATTTCCTTCATAGGCTAACATTGACTGGTTTCACTTGGAAATTCTTCTAAGTGTGGAGTTTTGGAACTTTAAAATATTCCTCTAAAATCAGCCGAAATACGAATTCCGATTTACTCACCTGTTATCAGGAGAGACCTCAGTGCTGCATCTTTCAGCCCAGTACTGATCCTGAAAAGTAATTTTAACCGTACTTACCGGTAACTTGAATTTCCTTCATAGGCTAACATTGACTGGTTTCACTTGGAAATTCTTCTAAGTGTGGAGTTTTGGAACTTTAAAATATTCCTCTAAAATCAGCCGAAATACGAATTCCGATTTACTCACCTGTTATCAGGAGAGACCTCAGTGCTGCATCTTTCAGCCCAGTACTGATCCTCAAAAGTAATTTTAACCGTACTTACCGGTAACTTGAATTTCCTTCATAGGCTAAGATTGACTGGTTTTCAGCAAAAAGTTTCAAAGTGTTGATTTTCACAAACTACAAATATTCCTTAAAAATCGCCTGTATGACTTAAACGCATTTTTTCAACTGTTTACAGGAGATGCACCAGTGCTGGATCCAGGATCCAACACTGAGTAAGAAAAAGTAACGATAACAGTTTTTACCTGCTAAGTGAATTTCCTTCCATAGGATAACATTGGTGATTCTATGAGAAAAAGTTTCTAAGTGTCAACTTTTAAAATACAATAATATTCCTTAAAAATCACGACTGTAACCAAAACGCTTTTACTCAACTGTTTACAGGAGATGTACCAGGACTGAATCTAGGATCCAGTCCTGTGGTTACAAAAGTAATCCATAAAGTAACTAATTGCATTTAACTAGAAATTCACATTGAGCTGAATGTTGCATTGTGTTTGAAAATGTGTTGCCCATTGCAACAACTGTAACTACTGTACTTAAAAGTCTATTGCCTATCTGCAAAGTATTTAAACTAAAGTAATTCATTCTGAGAAAGTATTTTTTGTAATGTAATGTATAATGTAATTACAATGTAATTTAAAAAATAAAATATGTAAAAAAATTGTTTCTAAAAATGTAGTAAATCAGTATGAAAAAAATTAATATAACAATTAATACATTTAAAAATTGTCATTTACAAAACCTTTGAAATTCACTGAAAAAACCGTAGGTTTCAGGCACGTTATAGTTAGAAATTAGCATTTAAAAAACCTTTGAAATTCACTGAAAAAACCATAGGTTTCACACACGTTATAGTTACAAATTAGCATTTAAAAAACCTTTGAAATTCACTGAAAAAACCATAGGTTTCAGACACGTTATAGTTACAAATTAGCATTTAAAAAACCTTTGAAATTCACTGAAAAAACCATAGGTTTTAGGGACAGTTTTAGTTACTTGGACATTGCACTCGTACAAAACCCGTGAAATTCCCCCGTTATAGTTAGTTCAGCTAACTATAACTCGCGCCCTGCAATGCACTGCTGATGACGTCACATATTACATCACTCATGACATGGTCAGTGACATCACTGATGACATCACTGATGACATCTCAAATGACATCACTGATGACATCACTGATGACATCATCCATGTGATAATTTCATGCATCTTCTCACACCCTAATATAACCTTTGATATACCCACTCTAAATTACAGACTGCCATTCTCAAAACCATAGACACTCCAACACCAAAACTACATACCCACTCACTGATTATTAGGTCTACACACACATTTACTCTCTCACCAGTACAATCACTCATACTTATGGTCACTCAGTACAGGACTATCATATGCACTCATACACCTATATACACACTCACACACCTCCACTCATCCATAGAGGTACTCACACACCTAGTCAGTCATGCAAATAATTAATCACACTCCCATTTACTTACCTATACAGTTATACACACACCAGCTCACTTACTCATACAAATACTAGCACATTCTTACGCTCTTACACAATCACTGATACAAGCACACACTCATCCATACAGCCACTCTCACAATCACACACTCTCACTTATAGCCATTTATATACTCCAACACACATATATACTGCCTTTCACATATGTAGTTACTCACACATGTACCACTGAGATATACATTTACTCACTAACACAGCCATACACACACTCACCCACCCATACAGTCCATCACAGATGCACTCTTGAAAACATGCACCCAGTGAATCACCCACTCACACATCTATGCACAGAGTCACACACACCCCACCCACACAAACACTCAGGCACCCATACAGATACTCAAACAACAAATCAATAACCCATATAGACACTCATGTAGCTATTCGCAAACCCATGCAGCCGCTTACACACCAACAGACAGACAGATACAGACATTCACACAGTTTAGTCATTAACCCATGCATTCAGTAAGATACGTTTAATCACTCACTCATAGAGTCAGTCACGCACCTACTAAATCATCCATTCAGACACTTATACACCCACTCATTCTTCAATATGCCTTTCCCTATATATATTAAACATATTTAAACTTTACAGAAACACACAGTCACTGGATGATGTCATCAGTGATGTCATCAGTGATGTCATTTGAGATGTCATCAGTGATGTCATCAGTGATGTCACTGACCATGTCATGAGTGATGTAATATGTGACGTCATCAGCAGTGCATTGCAGGGGCGCGAGTTATAGTTAGCTGAACTAACTATAACGGGGAATTTCACGGGTTTTGTACGAGTGCAATGTCCAAGTAACTAAAACTGTCCCTAAAACCTATGGTTTTTTCAGTGAATATATATATATATATATATATATATATATATATATATATATATTATCTACTGGCGGTCGCCAGTAGATAGTTATAGTTAGGACCTAGTTTACATAGGAAAAGCGTTTTTTCTTTTCCCAATAACTTTGGCGCCGGTTGACGAATCTTCGTGAAAGTTTCAAAACTTACGGCCCGCTCCGGTCAGCTCCTATCTTGAAAGTTTCGGGTTGATTCGCCAAGCGGGGCCGAGAAAAAGGGGGTCCCAAAACGTGTTTTCTCCATGTTATTTTCCATAGGAAACTTTAGACACAGCTACAGCTCGAACTGCTGAACGGAATTACACCAAATTTGGCAAAAAGGTAGCCCTTGTTTCAGAAAGAGACCTTTTTTCTAAATGGAGTAAATCCGTACAGTAGTTCCTGAGAAATTCAAAAAATAGAGGTCGGAAAATCAATTTCCCATAGGAAACTTTAGACACGGTTACAGCTGAAACTGCTGAACGGAATTACACCAAAATTCGCAAAAAGGTAGCCCTTGGTTCAGAAAGAGACCTTTTTTTTAAATGGTGTAAATCCGTTCAGTAGTTTTTGAGATATTAAAGGAAAAAAATCTTTATATATCTGGGCGGGACCTAACTACACAAGCACAAGCTTGGCTCTAATTGGCTGCCAACACTTCAATCCAGGAAGTGTTGGCAGCCATCTTGGTGCAATGCTTTTTAGGTCTCGCCTAGCGATGCAGTGCATGCACTGCACGCTTGGCGAGATCTATTGTTGTCGATTTTTCTTCCGAAGAAGAACACTACCCCCAGCACGACCCCCTACACTACCCAAACACCAGTGCACTACCCTAAAACACTACCCCCGCACTACCCCCTACACTACCCAAACACCACTGCACTACCCTAAAACACTATCCCAGCACGACCCCCTACACTACCCAAACACCACTGCACTACCCTAAACCCTAAACCACTACCCCCAGCATGACCCACTACACTACCCAAACACTACTGCACTACCCTAAACCCTAAAACACTACCCCCAGCTCGACCCCTACACTACCCAAACACCACTGCTCTACCCTAAACCCTAAAACACTACCCCCAGCACGACCCCCTACACTACCCAAACACCACTGCACTACCCTAAACCCTAAAACACTACCCCCAGCACGACCCCCTACACTACCCAAACACCACTGCACTACCCTAAACCCTAAAACACTACCCCCAACACGACCCCCTACACTAGCCAAACACCACTGCACTACCCTAAACCCTAAAACACTACCCCAACACGACCCCCTACAGTACCCAAACAGCACTGCACAACCCTAAACCCTAAAACACTACCCCCAGCACGACCTCCTACACTACACAAACACCACTGCACTACCCTAAAACCTAAAACACTACCCCCAGCACGACCCCCTACACTACCCAAACACCACTGCACTACCCTAAACCCTAAAACACTACCCCCAGCACGACCCCTACACTACCCAAACACCACTGCACTACCCTAAAACCACAGACCCCCTACACTACACAAACACCACTGCACTACCCTAAACCCTAAAACACTACCCCCAGCACGACCCCCTACACTACACAAACACCACTGCACTACCTTAAAACCTAGAACACTACCCCCAGCATGACCCCCTACACTACCCAAACAACACTGCACTACCCTAAATCTACCCCAGCACAAACCCCTACACTACCCAAACACCACTGCACTACCCTAAACCCTAAAACACTACCCCCAGCACGACCCCCTACACTACCCAAACACCACTGCATGACCCTAAACCCTAAAACACTACCCCCAGCACGACACCCTACACTACCCAAACACCACTGCACTACCCTAAACCCTAAAACACTACTCCCAGCATGACTCCTTATACTACCCAAACACCACTGCACTACCCTAAACCCTAAAACACTACCCTCAGCAGGACCCCCTATGCTACACAAACACCACTGCACTACCCTAAACCCTAAATCGACCCCCAGCACGACCCCTATACTACCCAAACACCACTGCACTACCCTAAACCCTAAATCTACCCCCAGCATGACCCCCTACACTACCCAAACACCACTGTACTACCCTAAACACTAAAACATGACCCTCAGAATGACCCCCTACACTACCCAAACACCACTGCACAACCCTAAACACTACCCCCAGCATGACCCTCTACACTACCCAAACACCACTGCACTACCCTAAACCATAAAACACTACCCCCAGCACGACCCCCTACACAACCCAAACACCACTGCACTACCCTAAACCCTAAAACACTACCACAGCATGACCCCCTACACTACCCAAACACCACTGCACTACCCTAAACCCTAAAACACTACCCCCAGCATGACCCCCTACACTACCCAAACACCACTGCACTACCCTAAACCCTAAAAACTACCTCCAGCATGACCCCCTACACTACACAAACACCACTGCACTACCCTAAACCCTAAAACACTACCCCCAGCATGACCCCCTACACTACCCAAACACCACTGCACTACCCTAAACCCTAAAACACTACCCACAGCACGACCCCCTACATTACACAAACACCACTGCACTACCCTAAACCATAAAACACGACCCCAGCATGACCTCCTACACTACCCAAACACCACTGCACTACCCTAAACCCTAAAACACTACCCCCAGGATGACCCTCTATACTAAGCAAACACCACTGCACTACCCTAAACCCTAAAACATGCCCCCAGCACAACACCCTACACTACGCAAACACCACTGCACTACCCTAAACCCTAAAACATGACCTCCAGCACGACCCCCTACACTACATAAACACCACTGCACTACCTTAAACCCTAAAACACTACCCCCAGCACGACCCCCTACACTACACAAACACCACTGCACTACCCTTAACCCTAAAACACTACCCCAGCACGACCCCCTACACTACACAAACACCACTGCACTACCCTAAACCCTAAAACACTACCCCAAGCACGACCCCCTACACGACCCAAACACCACTGCACTACCCTAAACCCTAAAACACTAGACCCAGCACGACGCCCTTCACTACCCAAATACCACTGCACTACCCTAGACCATAAAACACTACCCCCATTATGACCCCCTACACTACACAAACACCACTGCACTACCCTAAACCCTAAAACACTACCCCCAGCACGACCCCCTACACTACACAAACACCACTGCACTATCCTAAACCCTAAAATACTACCCCCAGCACGACCCCCTACACTACCCAAACACCACTGCAGTACCCTAAACCCTAAAACACTACCCCCAGCACGACCCCCTACACTACCCAAACACCACTGCACTACCCTAAACCCTAAAACCCTATCCCCAGCACGACCCCCTACACTACACAAACACCACTGCACTACCCTAAACCCTAAAACACTACCCCCAGCATGTCCCCCTACACTACCCAAACACCACTGTGCTACACTAAACCCTAAAACACTACCCCCAGCATGACCCCCTACACTACCCAAACACCACTGCACTACCCTAAAACACTACCCAGCACGACCCCTACACTACACAAACATCACTGCACTACCCTAAACCCTAAAACACTACCCCCAGCACCACCCCCTACACAACCCAAACACCACTGCACTACCCTAAACCCTGAAACACTACCCCCAGCAAGACCCCCTACACTACCCAAACACCACTGCACTACCCTAAACCCTAAATCTACACCCAGCACGACCCCCTACACTACCCAAACACCACTGCACTACCCTAAACCCTAAATCTACCCCCAGCACAAACCCCTACACTACCCAAACACCACTGCACTACCCTAAACCCTAAAACACTACCCCCAACACGACCCCCTACACTAGCCAAACACCACTGCATGACCCTAAACCCTAAAACACTACCCCCAGCACGACACCCTTCACTACCCAAACACCACTGCACTACCCTAAACCCTAAAACACTACTCCCAGCATGACTCCTTATACTACCCAAACACCACTGCACTACCCTAAACCCTAAAACACTACCCTCAGCAGGACCCCCTATGCTACACAAACACCACTGCACTACCCTAAACCCTAAATCGACCCCCAGCACGACCCCCTATACTACCCAAACACCACTGCACTACCCTAAACCCTAAATCTACCCCCAGCATGACCCCCTACACTACCCAAACACCACTGTACTACCCTAAACACTAAAACACGACCCTCAGAATGACCCCCTACACTACCCAAACACCACTGCACAACCCTAAACACTACCCCCAGCATGACCCTCTACACTACCCAAACACCACTGCACTACCCTAAACCATAAAACACTACCCCCAGCACGACCCCCTACACAACCCAAACACCACTGCACTACCCTAAACCCTAAAACACTACCACAGCATGACCCCCTACACTACCCAAACACCACTGCACTACCCTAAACCCTAAAACACTACCCCCAGCATGACCCCCTACACTACCCAAACACCACTGCACTACCCTAAACCCTAAAAAACTACCTCCAGCATGACCCCCTACACAACACAAACACCACTGCACTACCCTAAACCCTAAAACACTACCCCCAGCATGACCCCTTACACTACCCAAACACCACTGCACTACCCTAAACCCTAAAATACTACCCACAGCACGACCCCCTACATTACACAAACACCACTGCACTACCCTAAACCATAAAACACGACCCCAGCATGACCTCCTACACTACCCAAACACCACTGCACTACCCTAAACCCTAAAACACTACCCCCAGGATGACCCTCTATACTAAGCAAACACCACTGCACTACCCTAAACCCTAAAACATGCCCCCAGCACAACCCCCTACACTACGCAAACACCACTGCACTACCCTAAACCCTAAAACATGACCTCCAGCACGACCCCCTACACTACCCAAACACCACTGCACTACCTTAAACCCTAAAACACGACCCCCAGCATGACCCCCTACACTACACAAACACCACTGCACTACCCTGAACCCTAAAACACTACCCCCAGTACGACCCCCTACACTACACAAACACCACTGCACTACCCTAAACCCTAAAACACTACCCAAGCACGACCCCCTACACTACCCAAACACCACTGCACTACCCTAAACCCTAAAACACTAGACCCAGCACGACCCCCTTCACTACCCAAACACCACTGCACTACCCTAAACCCTAAAACACTACCCACAGCACGACCCCCTACACTACACAAACACCACTGCACTACCCTAAACCCTAAAACACTACCCCCAGCACGACCCCCTACACTACACAAACACCACTGCACTATCCTAACCCTAAATCTACCCCCAGAACGACCCCCTACACTACCCAAACACCACTGCAGTACCCTAAACCCTAAAACACTACCCCCAGCACGACCCCCTACACTACCCAAACACCACTGCACTACCCTAAACCCTAAAACCCTATCCCCAGCACGACCCCCTACACTCACAAACACCACTGCGCTACCCTAAACCCTAAAACACTACCCCCAGCATGTCCCCCTACACTACCCAAACACCACTGTGCTACACTAAACCCTAAAACACTACCCCCAGCATGACCCCCTACACTACCCAAACACCACTGCACTACCCTAAAACACGACCCCCTACACTACACAAACATCACTGCACTACCCTAAACCCTAAACCTCTACCCCCAGCACCACCCCCTACACAACCCAAACACCACTGCACTACCCTAAACCCTGAAACACTACCCCCAGCAAGACCCCCTACACTACCCAAACACCACTGCACTACCCTAAACCCTAAATCTACACCCAGCACGACCCCCTACACTACCGAAACACCACTTCACTACCCTAAACCCTAAATCTACCGCAGCATGACCCCCTACAATACACAATTACCACTGCACTACCCTAAACCCTAAAACACTACCCCCAGCATGACCCCCTACACTACCCAAACACCACTGCACTACCCTAAACCCTAAAACACTACCCCCTGCACGACCCTCTACATTACACAAACACCACTGCACTACCCTAAACCATAAAACACGACCCCAGCATGACCTCCTACACTACCCAAACACTACTGCACTACCCTAAACCCTAAAACACTACCCCCAGCACGACCCCCTACACTACCCAAACACCACTGCTCTACCCTAAACCCTAAAACACGACCCCCAGCACGACCCCCTACACTACCCAAACACCACTGCACTACCCTAAACCCTAAAACACGACCCCCAGCACGACCCCTACACTGCCCAAACACCACTGCACTACCTTAAACCCTAAAACACGACCCCCAGCACGGCCCCCTACACTACACAAACACCAATGCACTACCCTGAACCCTAAAACACTACACCCAGCACAACCCCCTACATTACACAAACACCACTGCCCTACCCTAAACCCTAAAACACTACCCAAGCACGACCCCCTACACTACCCAAACACCACTGCACTACCCTAAACCCTAAAACACTAGACCCAGCACGACCCCCTTCACTACCCAAACACCACTGCACTACCCTAAACCCTAAAACACTACCCACAGCACGAACCCCTACACTACACAAACACCACTGCACTACCCTAAACCCTAAAACACTACCCCCAGCATGAACCCCTACACTACACAAACACCACTGCACTATCCTAACCCTAAATCTACCCCCAGAACGACCCCCTACACTACCCAAACACCACTGCAGTACCCTAAACCCTAAAACACTACCCCCAGCACGACCCCCTACACTACCCAAACACCACTGCACTACCCTAAACCCTAAAACCCTATCCCCAGCACGACCCCCTACACTCACAAACACCACTGCGCTACCCTAAACCCTAAAACACTACCCCCAGCATGTCCCCCTACACTACCCAAACACCACTGTGCTATTCTAAACCCTAAAACACTACCCCCAGCATGACCCGCTACACTACCCAAACACCACTGCACTACCCTAAACCCTAAACACTACCCCAGCACACCCCTACACTACACAAACATCACTGCACTACCCTAAACCCTAAACCTCTACCCCCAGCACCACCCCTACACTACCCAAACACCACTGCACTACCCTAAACCCTGAAACACTACCCCCAGCATGACCCCCTACACTACACAAACACCACTGCACTACCCTAAACCCTAAATCTACACCCAGCACGACCCCCTACACTACCGAAACACCACTGCACTACCCTAAACCCTAAATCTACCCCAGCATGACCCCCTACACAACACAAACACCACTGCACTACCCTAAACCCTAAAACACTACCCCCAGCATGACCCCCTACACTACCCAAACACCACTGCACTACCCTAAACCCTAAAACACTACCCCAGCACGACCCCCTACATTACACAAACACCACTGCACTACCCTAAACCATAAAACACGACCCCAGCATGACCTCCTACACTACCCAAACACCACTGCACTGCCCTAAACCCTAAAACACTACCCCCAGCATGACCCTCTACACTAAGCAAACACCACTGCACTACCCTAAACCCTAAAACATGCCCCCAGCACAACCCCCTACACTACGCAAACACCACTGCACTACCATAAACCCTAAAACATGACCTCCAGCACGACCCCCTACACTACCCAAACACCACTGCACTACCTTAAACCCTAAAACACGACCCCCAGCACGACCCACTACACTACACAAACACCCCTGCATTACCCTGAACCCTAAAACACTACTCCCAGCACGACCCCCTACACTACACAAACACCACTGCACTACCCTAAACCCTAAAACACTACCCAAGCACGACCCCCTACACTACCCAAACACCACTGCACTACCCTAAACCCTAAAACACTAGACCCAGCACGACACCCTACACTACCCAAACACCACTGCACTACCCTAAACCCTAAAACACTACCCACAGCACGACCCCCTACTTTACACAAACACCACTGCACTACCCTAAACCCTAAAACACTACCCCCAGCACGACCCCCTACACTACACAAACACCACTGCACTATCCTAAACCCTAAAACACTACCCCCAGAACGACCCCCTACACTACCCAAACACAACTGCACTACCCTAAACCCTAAAAGACTACCCCCAGCACGACCCCCTACACTACCCAAACACCACTGCACTACCCTAAACCCTAAAACCCTATCCCCAGCACGACCCCCTACACTACACAAACACCACTGCGCTACCCTAAACCCTAAAACACTACCCCCAGCATGTACCCCCTACACTACCCAAACACCACTGTGCTACACTAAACCCTAAAACACTACCCCCAGCATGACCCCTACACTACCCAAACACCACTGCACTACCCTACCCTAAAACACGACCCCCTACACTACACACAAACATCACTGCACTACCCTAAACCCTAAACCTCTACCCCCAGCACCACCCCCTACACTACCCAAACACCACTGCACTACCCTAAACCCTGAAACACTACCCCCAGCAAGACCCCCTACACTACCCAAACACCACTGCACTACCCTAAACCCTAAATCTACACCCAGCACGACCCCCTACACTACCGAAACACCACTTCACTACCCTAAACCCTAAATACTACCCGCAGCATGACCCCCTACAATACACAAATACCACTGCACTACCCTAAACCCTAAAACACTACCCCCAGCATGACCCCCTACACTACCCAAACACCACTGCACTACCCTAAACCCTAAAACACTATCCCCAGCACTACCCCCTACACTACATAAACACCACTGCACTACCCTAAACCCTAAAACACTACCCCAGCATGACCTCCTACACTACCCAAACACCACTGCACTACCCTAAACCCTAAAACACTACCCCCAGCACGACCCCCTACACTACCCAAACACCACTGCACTACCCTAAACCCTAAAACACTACCCCCAGCACGACCCCCTACACTACCCAAACACCACTGCACTACCCTAAACCCTAAAACACGACCCCCAGCACGACCCCCTACACTACCCAAACACCACTGCACTACCTTAAACCCTAAAACACGACCCCCAGCACGACCCCCTACACTACACAAACACCAATGCACTACCCTGAACCCTAAAACACTACACCCAGCACAACCCCCTACATTACACAAACACCACTGCCCTACCCTAAACCCTAAAACACTACCCAAGCACGACCCCCTACACTACCCAAACACCACTGCACTACCCTAAACCCTAAATCTACACCCAGCACGACCCCCTACACTACCGAAACACCACTTCACTACCCTAAACCCTAAATCTACTGCAGCATGACCCCCTACAATACACAATTACCACTGCACTACCCTAAACCCTAAAACACTACCCCCAGCATGACCCCCTACACTATCCAAACACCACTGCACTACCCTAAACCCTAAAACACTACCCTCAGCACGACCCTCTACATTACACAAACACCAATGCACTACCCTAAACCATAAAACACGACCCCAGCATGACCTCCTACACTACCCAAACACTACTGCACTACCCTAAACCCTAAAACACTACCCCCAGCACGACCCCCTACACTACCCAAACACCACTGCTCTACCCTAAACCCTAAAACACGACCCCCAGCACGACCCCCTACACTACCCAAACACCACTGCACTACCCTAAACCCTAAAACACGACCCCCAGCACGACCCCCTACACTGCCCAAACACCACTACACTACCTTAAACCCTAAAACACGACCCCCAGCACGACCCCCTACACTACACAAACACCAATGCACTACCCTGAACCCTAAAACACTACACCCAGCACAACCCCCTACATTACACAAACACCACTGCCCTACCCTAAACCCTAAAACACTACCCAAGCACGACCCCTGCACTACCCAAACACCACTGCACTACCCTAAACCCTAAAACAATAGACCCAGCACGACCCCCTTCACTACCCAAACACCACTGCACTACCCTAAACCCTAAAACACTACCCCCAGCACGACCCCCTACACAACACAAACACCACTGCACTACCCTAAACCCTAAAACACTACCCCCAGCACGACCCCCTACATTACACAAACACCACTGCACTACCCTAAACGCTAAATCTACCCTCAGAACGACCCCCTACACTTCCCAAACACCACTGCACTAAACCTAAACCCTAAAACACTACCCCCAGCATGACCCCCTACACTACCCAAACACCACTGCACTACCCTAAACCCTAAAACACTACCCCCAGCATGACCCCCTACACTACCCAAACACCAGTGCACTACCCTAAACCCTAAAACACTACCCCCAACACGACCCCCTACACTAGCCAAACACCACTGCACTACCCTAAACCCTAAAACACTACCCCAACACGACCCCCTACAGTACCCAAACAGCACTGCACAACCCTAAAACTCTACCACCAGCACGACCTCCTACACTACACAAACACCACTGCACTACCCTAAACCCTAAAACACTACCCTCAGCATGACCCCCTACACTACCCAAACACCACTGCACTACCCTAAACCCTAAAACACTACCCCCAGCACGACCCCCTACACTACCCAAACACCACTGCACTACCCTAAAACACGACCCCCTACACTACACAAACACCACTGTACTACCATAAACCCTAAAACACTACCCCCAGCACGACCCCCTACACTACACAAACACCACTGCTCTACCCTAAAACCTAAAATACTACACCCAGCATGACCCCCTACACTACCCAAACAACACTGCACTACCCTAAACCCTAAATCTACCCCCAGCACAAACCCCTACACTACCCAAATACCACTGCACTACCCTAAACCCTAAAACACTACCCCCAGCACGACCCCCTACACTACCCAAACACCACTGCATGACCCTAAACCCTAAAACACTACCCCCAGCACGACACCCTACACTACCCAAACACCACTGCACTACCCTAAACCCTAAAACACTACTCCCAGCATGACTCCTTATACTACCCAAACACCACTGCACTACCCTAAACCCTAAAACACGACCCTCAGCAGGACCCCCTACACTACACAAACACCACTGCACTACCCTAAACCCTAAATCGACCCCCAGCACGACCCCCTACACTACCCAAACACCACTGCACTACCCTAAACCCTAAATCTACCCCCAGCACGACCCCCTACACTACCCAAACACCACTGTACTACCCTAAACACTAAAACACGACCCTCAGAATGACCCCCTACACTACCCAAACACCACTGCACAACCCTAAACACTACCCCCAGCATGACCCCCTACACTACCCAAACACCACTGCACTACCCTAAACCATAAAACACTACCCCCAGCACGACCCCCTACACAACCCAAACACCACTGCACTACCCTAAACCCTAAAACACTACCCCCAGCATGACCCCCTACACTACCCAAACACCACTGCACTACCCTAAACCCTAAAACACTACCTCCAGCATGACCCCCTACACTACACAAACACCACTGCACTACCCTAAACCCTAAAACACTACCCACAGCACGACCCCCTACATTACACAAACACCACTGCACTACCCTAAACCATAAAACACGACCCCAGCATGACCTCCTACACTACCCAAACACCACTGCACTACCCTAAACCCTAAAACACTACCCCCAGGATGACCCTCTATACTAAGCAAACACCACTGCACTACCCTAAACCCTAAAACATGCCCCCAGCACAACCCCCTACACTACCCAAACACCACTGCACTACCCTAAACCCTAAAACACGACCTCCAGCACGACCCCCTACACTACCCAAACACCACTACCTTAAACCCTAAAACACGACCCCCAGCATGACCCCTACACTACACAAATACCACTGCACTACCCTGAACCCTAAAACACTACCCCCAGTACGACCCCCTACACTACACAAACACCACTGCACTACCCTAAACCCTAAAACACTACCCCAGCACGACCCCCTACACTACCCAAACACCACTGCACTACCCTAAACCCTAAAACACTAGACCCAGCATGACCCCCTACACTACCCAAACACCACTGCACTACCCTAAACCCTAAAACACTACCCACAGCACGACCTCCTACACTACACAAACACCACTGCACTACCCTAAACCCTAAAACACTACCCCCAGCATGACCCCCTACACTACACAAACACCACTGCACTACCCTAAACCCTAAATCTACCCCCAGAACGACCCCCTACACTACCCAAACACCACTGCACTACCCTAAACCCTAAAACACTACCCCCAGCACGACCCCCTACACTACCCAAACACCACTGCACTACCCTAAACCCTAAAACCCTATCCCCAGCACGACCCCTACACTACACAAACACCACTGCACTACCCTAAAACCTAAAACACTACCCCCAGCATGACCCCCTACACTACCCAAACACCACTGCGCTACCCTAAACCCTAAAACACTACCCCCAGCATGACCCCCTACACTACCCAAACACCACTGCACTACCCTAAAACACGACCCCCTACACTACACAAACATCACTGCACTACCCTAAACCCTAAACCTCTACCCCCAGCACCACCCCCTACACAACCCAAACACCACTGCACTACCCTAAACCCTGAAACACTACCCCCAGCAAGACCCCCTACACTACCCAAACACCACTACACTACCCTAAACCCTAAATCTACACCCATCACGACCCCCTACACTACCGAAACACCACTTCACTACCCTAAACCCTAAATCTACTGCAGCATGACCCCCTACATTACACAAACACCACTGCACTACCCTAAACCCTAAAACACTACCCCCTGCACGACCCCCTACATTACACAAACACCACTGCACTACCCTAAACCATAAAACACGACCCCAGCATGACCTCCTACACTACCCAAACACTACTGCACTACCCTAAACCCTAAAACACTACCCCCAGCACGACCCCCTACACTACCCAAACAGCACTGCTCTACCCTAAACCCTAAAACACGACCCCCAGCACGACCCCCTACACTACCCAAACACCACTGCACTACCCTAAACCCTAAAACACGACCCCCAGCACGACCCCCTACACTACCCAAACACCACTGCACTACCCTAAACCCTAAAACACGACCCCCAGCACGACCCCCTACACTACACAAACACCAATGCACTACCCTGAACCCTAAAACACTACACCCAGCACAACCCCCTACATTACACAAACACCACTGCCCTACCCTAAACCCTAAAACACTACCCAAGCACGACCCCTACACTACCCAAACACCACTGCACTACCCTAAACCCTAAAACACTAGACCTAGCACGACCCCCTTCACTACCCAAACACCACTGCACTACCCTAAACCCTAAAACACTACCCCCAGCACGACCCCTACACAACACAAACACCACTGCACTACCCTAAACCCTAAAACACTACCCCCAGCACGACCCCCTACATTACACAAACACCACTGCACTACCCTAAACGCTAAATCTACCCCCAGAACGACCCCCTACACTTCCCAAACACCACTGCACTACCCTAAACCCTAAAACACTACCCCCAGCACGACCCCCTACACTACCCAAACACCACTGCACTACCCGAAACCCTAAAACACTACCCCCAGGATGACCCTCTATACTAAGCAAACACCACTACACTACCCTACACCCTAAAACACTACCCCCAGCACAACCCCTCACACTACCCAATCACCACTGCACTACCCTAAACCCTAAAACACTACCCCAGCGCGACC
This sequence comes from Calotriton arnoldi, assembly GCA_963921515.1. Taxonomy (NCBI): domain Eukaryota; kingdom Metazoa; phylum Chordata; class Amphibia; order Caudata; family Salamandridae; genus Calotriton; species Calotriton arnoldi. The sequence continues at coordinate 1,884,229 of CAWUFW010002735.1, read as the reverse complement.
CCCTACACTATACAAACACCACTGCACTACCCTAAACCCTAAAACACTACCCCCAGCATGACCCCCTACACTACACAAACACCACTGCACTACCCTAAACCCTAAAACACTACCCCCAGCATGACCCCCTACACTACCCAAACACCACTGCACTACCCTAAACCCTAAAACACTACCCCAGCACGACCCCTACACTACCCAAACACCACTGCACTACCCTAAACCCTAAAACACTACCCCCAGCACGACCCCCTACACTACCCAAACACCACTGCACTACCCTAAACCCTAAAACACTACCCCCAGCACGACCCCTACACTACCCAAACACCACTGCACTACCCTAAACCCTAAAACACTACCCCCAGCACGACCCCTACACTACCACAAACACCACTGCACTACCCTAAACCCTAAAACACTACCCCCAGCACGACCCCCTACACTACACAAACACCACTGCACTACCCTAAACCCTAAAACACTACCCCCAGCACGACCCCCTACACTACACCAAACACCACTGCACTACCCTAAACCCTAAAACACTACCCCCAGCATGACCCCTACACTACACAAACACCACTGCACTACCCTAAACCCTAAAACACTACCCCCAGCACGACCCCCTACACTACCCAAACACCACTGCACTACCCTAAACCTAAACCTACCCCAGCACGACCCTACACTACTCAAACACCACTGCACTACCCTAAACCAAAACACTACCCCAGCACGACCCCCTACACTACCCAAACACCACTGCACTACCCTAAACCCTAAAACACTACCCCCAGCACGACCCCCTACACTACCCAAACACCACTGCACTACCCTAAACCCTAAAACACTACCCCCAGCACGACCCCCTACACTACCCAAACACCACTGCACTACCCTAAACCCTAAAACACTACCCCCAGCACGACCCCCTACACTACCCAAACACCACTGCACTACCCTAAACCCTAAAACACTACCCCCAGCACGACCCCCTACACTACCCAAACACCACTGCACTACCCTAAACCCTAAAACACGACCCCCAGCACGACCCCCTACACTACACAAACACCACTGCACTACCCTAAACCCTAAAACACTACACCCAGCACGACCCCCTACATTACACAAACACCACTGCCCTACCCTAAACCCTAAAACACTACCCCAAGCACGACCCCCTACACTACCCAAACACCACTGCACTACCCTAAACCCTAAAACACTAGCCCTAGCACGACCCCCTACACTACCCAAACACCACTGCACTACCCTAAACCCTAAAACACTACCCCCAGCACGACCCCCTACACAACACAAACACCACTGCACTACCCTAAACCCTAAAACACTACCCCCAGCACGACCCCCTACATTACACAAACACCACTGCACTACCCTAAACCCTAAATCTACCCCCAGCACGACCCCCTACACTACCCAAACACCACTGCACTACCCTAAACCCTTAAACACTACCCCTAGCACGACCCCCTACACTACCCAAACACCACTGCACTACCCGAAACCCTAAAACACTACCCCCAGCACGACCTCCTACACTACCCAAACACCAGTGCACTACTCTAAACCCTAAAACACTACCCCCAGCACGACCCCCTATACTACCCAAACACCACTGCACTACCTTAAACCCTAAAACACGACCCCCAGCACGACCCCCTACACTACACAAACACCACTGCACTACCCTGAACCCTAAAACACTACACCCAGCACAACCCCCTACATTACACAAACACCACTGCCCTACCCTAAACCCTAAAACACTACCCCAGCACGACCCCCTACACTACCCAAACACCACTGCACTACCCTAAACCCTAAAACACTAGACCTAGCACGACCCCCTTCACTACCCAAACACCACTGCACTACCCTAAACCCTAAAACACTACCCCCAGCATGACCCCTACACAACACAAACACCACTGCACTACCCTGAACCCTAAAACACTACCCCCAGCACGACCCCCTACATTACACAAACACCACTGCACTACCCTAAACGCTAAATCTACCCCCAGAACGACCCCCTACACTTCCCAAACACCACTGCACTACCCTAAACCCTAAAACACTACCCCCAGCATGACCCCCTACACTACCCAAACACCAGTGCACTACTCTAAACCCTAAAACACTACCCCCAGCACGACCCCCTATACTACCCAAACACCACTGCGCTACCCTAAACCCTAAAACACTACCCCCAGCACGACCCCCTACACTACCCAAACACCACTGCGCTACCCTAAACCCTAAAACACTACCCCCAGCATGACCCCCTACACTACACAAACACCACTGCGCTACCCTAAACCCTAAAACACTACCCCCAGCATGACCCCCTACACTACCCAAACACCACTGCGCTACCCTAAACCCTAAAACACTACCCCCAGCACGACCCCCTACACTACCCAAACACCACTGCACTACCCTAAAACACTACCCCAGTACGACCCCCTACACTACCCAAACACCACTGCACTACCCTAAACCCTAAAACACTACCCCCAGCATGACCTACTACACTATCCAAACACTACTGCACTACCCTAAACCCTAAAACACTACCCCCAGCATGACCCCCTACACTACCCAAACACCACTGCACTACCCTAAACCCTAAAACACTACCCCCAGCACGACCCCCTACACTCCCCAAACACCACTGCACTACCCTAAACCCTAAAACACGTACCCCCAGTACGACCCCCTATACTACACAAACACCACTGCACTACCCTAAACCCTACAACACTACCCCCAGCACAACCCCCTACACTACACATACACCACGGCACTACCCTAAACCCTAAAACACTACCCCAGCACGAGTCCCTACACTACACAAACACCACTGCACTACCCTAAACCCTAAAACACTACCCCCAGTACGACCCCCTACACTACCCAAACACCACTGCACTACCCTAAACCCTAAAACACGACCTCCTACACTACACAAACACCACTGCACTACCCTAAACCCTAAAACACTACCCCCAGAACGACGCCCTACACTACACAAACACCACTGCACTACCCTTAACCCTAAAACACTACCCCCTACACTACACAAACACCACTGCACTACCCTAAAACCTAAAACACTACCCCCAGCATGACCCCCTACACTACACAAACACCACTGCACTACCCTAAACCCTAAAACACTACCCCCAGCACGACCCCCTACACTACACAAACACCACTGCACTACCCTAAACCCTAAAACACTATGCCCAGCATGACCCCCTACACTACCCAAACACCACTGCACTACCCTAAACCCTAAAACACTACCCCCAGCATGACCCCCTACACTGCACAAACACCACTGCACTACCCTAAACCATAAAACACTACCCCCGGAACGACCCTCTACACTACCCAAACACCACTGCACTACCCTAAACCCTAAAACACTACCCCAGCACGACCCCCTACACTACCCACACACCACTGCACTACCCTAAACCCTAAAACACTACCCCCAGCACGACCCCCTACACTACCCAAACACCACTGAGCTACCCTAAACCCTAAAACACTACCCCCAGCACAACTCCCTACACTACCTAAACACCACTGCACTACCCTAAACCCTAAAACACTACCCCCAGCACGACCCCCTACACTTCACAAACACCACTGCGCTACCCTAAACCCTAAAACACTACCCCCAGCAAGACTCCCTACACTACCCAAACACCACTGCACTACCCTAAACCCTAAAACACTACCCCCAGCATGACTCCCTACACTACCCAAGCACCACTGCACTACCCTAGACCCTAAAACACTACCCCCAGCACGACTCCCTACACTACCCAAACACCACTGCACTACCCTAAACCCCAAATCTATCCCCAGCATGACCCCCTACACTACCCAAACACCACTGCACTGCCCTAAACCCTAACACTACCCCCAGCACGACCCCCTACACTACACAAACACCACTGCACTACCCTAAACCCTAAAACACTACCCCCAGCACGACCCCCTACACTACCCAAACACCACTGCAGTACCCTAAACCCTAAAACACTACCCCCAGCACAACCCCCTACACTACCCAAACACCACTGCACTACCCTAAACCCTAAAACACTACCCCCAGCATGACCCCCTACACAACGCAAACACCACTGCACTACCCTAAACCCTAAAACACTACCCCCAGCACGACCCCCTATACTACACAAACACCACTGCACTACCCTAAACCCTAGAAAAGTAACACCCACCCCATGCCCAATCCCCCTTACCTCTCACTCCTCGTGGTTCCTCTCTCCTCGTGGTTCCTGCTTCACGTCGTCTCTGAGGGGCGGTGCACGTCATTGTGAGGAAACAGAACAGCCTCTGTTTCCTTACATCGACGTGGAAAGTCTACATTTTTTTAGAACGCATGGTCATTTACTTACATACCTTTACAACGAAATTCGTTGTAAAGGCATGCGTGGTAAATGACCATGCGTTCTAAAAATGACTTTGCGATGTACAATGCATGCGTGGTAATTCATGCGTTGTAATGGTATCGCAAAGGAAAAAAGTCGTTGTAACAGCTGTTTACCGATCGAAGCTGGCCCCTGTTCTTCAGTGAGTCGTTTATTTGATAAATTAGGAGGAAGTAATGTGTTTTTTTTACCGAAAAGTGCATTCCCGGCTGTTGTATTGTGAAAGTGTCTGCGTGGCCTGGTTTCACTTCCGGTGAGAGAGTGGAAGAGTCTGTTTGGATCTAAATGAGTTCTGTTGTTGGACGGGGCCGGCGCGACACGTAATCAGAAAACACAGCTAATGGAAAGCGTCCTCCCCGAAGTGTGGAGCAGTGCCATGAGAGGTCAACGAGTGTGCGTCCCACCGCAGTATGACCGTACCACGTGACCCATGTGCCGCCTCCAGGGTACGGGAGGCAGAAGCGGCATCCATCGCAGGTCCTCTTGAAGACCGTTGTAGCACTAATTCTACATTTTGGAACTAGGGCATTTTAACCTCGTTGTTCCTGCCAGATACAAAGAGAAGATCCTGTGTTATTCAGTGCCCTTGTTACCTTTTTTGTGAGTAGTGGTGCTTGTCACTTCGCTGCCCCGCCGGTGCACACGACTGGGCTCCCTACCTCGTGTGCCATCTGCAGGGCCTCTGCCCTCGGATCACTGGTTTCGGTTTCTGGAGTGGCAACATAAACAGTTGCTCCCAAAGGACTAGCCTGAACACTTAGGTGAATATCCCCTGCACCAGCATTCCGCGGAAATTCTTTCCTAGCTCTCCCACGTCGACGAGGACATCATAATAGCACGGCTCCGCTCGCGACACCGTATGACGTCATCGGAGCCATAAGAGGACCTCGTCAGTGTTCTGACGTCAGTTCCACCCATTTTTTCCGTGCCACCGAGGCAAACAGGCGGACCGACACATTTTCACTTGTATACATAGTATACAAATGTATATATATATATACAAATGCATAACCAATAAAGGCATAAAGAAATAGCAACAGATCAAGCATTTCTCACTGTTAAAACACAAGCATGATTAAGACATATTAAAAACATTCATGCCAAACAGTAAAAGCATCTTTTTGGTAGAAACAGGTGGACAACAGGGAGGCGGGAGGGACAGTGAGGAATCCACAGGCAGATACTGTATCCACCAGAAAAAGCGTTACCAAAGGTAAGTAACTTGTTCTTCTGATGGATACTTCTGCCTGTGGATTCCTCACCTTTTGAATAGAATCCCCAAGCCGTACCTTACCCGGAGGAGGGTGTCCACCTGACTAGACCAAAAAATCTTGCAAAACAGATCGAGCAAAATGGCCATCCCTCTGAACCTCCGAATCCAATAATAATTGAATAATTTTTCGTCGAAATTATATTGAAAATAATACTTTAAAAATACTTTTATTAATAAATTTAGACAAACACTTAAAGGAAAACTTTTATTTATAATTAATTTAAAGATATTTCATACTTTACAAATTACGCCGAAGTCGCGACCCCAGCGCGACTTTTCAAAATGGCTACCGGAATGCGCGCAGCCATCGTGTAGGGTGCGCGACTTCTGTATAATATTAAAAAAAAAAGAATGAATATAGTTTTCCTAACTAAAAATTATTCACAATTTTTTTAAATGTATATATATATGTATAAATATATAGAAAATAAAAAAACAGGATTGAGGTACATTAGACTTACAAATTTTCATTTAAAAACCTTTGAAATTCACTGAAAAAACCATAGGTTTCAGGCACGTTATAGTTAGAAATTAGCATTTAAAAAACCATAGAAATTCACTGAAAAAACCATAGGTTTCAGGCACATTATAGTTAGAAATTAGCATTTAAAAAACCATAGAAATTCACTGAAAAAACCATAGGTTTCAGGAAAGTTATAGTTAGTTGGACATTTCACGCGTACAAAACCATAGAAATTCCGGCGTTATAGTTAGTTCAGCTAACTATAACTTGCGCCCCCGCAATGCACTGCTGATGACGTCACATATTACATCATTCATGACATGGTCAGTGACATCACTGATGACATCACTGATGACATCTCAAATGACATCACTGATGACATCACTGATGACATCATCCACGTGAAAATCTGATGCACCTCCTCACACCTGAATATAACCTTTGATACACCCACTCTAAAATACAGACTACCATTTTCGAAAAAATAGACGCATCAATACCAGTTACTAAATACGCACTGAATGATTCCTAGGTCTACACACACATCCACTCATTCACCCATACAGTCACTCATACATGCCGTCACTCATCAATACAACACTATCATATGTACTCATACACCTATACAGACCCTCACACACTGCCACATATCCAGAGTTACTCACACACCTAGTCAGTCATGCAAAGAATCAATCATACTTCCATTTACTCACCTATACAGTTATACAGACACCACCTCACTTATTCATACAGATACTAACACATAATTACTCTCTTATAGAATCACTGATACAAATACACACTCATCCATGCAGCCACTCTCACAATTACTGACTCTCACATATAGGTATTTATATACACCATCACTCACATATACTACCTCTTCCATATGTATGTACTTGCACATGTGCCACTGAGACATCCATTCACTCACCAACACACCCATACACACACTCACCCACCCATACAGCTGTTTCCACATGCACTCTTGAACCCATACACCCAGTGAATCAACCACTCACACATCTATGCACAGAGTCACATACCTCCCACCCACCTACACACACACTCACGCAGCCATACAAATACTCAGGCAAGCAATCAATAACCCATATAGACACTCATGCAGCTACTCACCAACCCATGCAGCAGCTTACACAACAACAGACAGACTGATAGAGACTTTCACACAGTTTAGTCACTAACCCATGCATTCAGTAAGACACATTTAATCACTCACTTATACAGTCAGACACTTATACACCCACTCATTCTTCAATACAGCTTGGCATATATATAAAACAAATCTAAACTTTACAGAAACACACAGTCACTGGATGATGTCATCAGTGATGTCATTTGAGATGTCATCAGTGATGTCATCAGTGATGTCACTGACCATGTCATGAATGATGTAATATATGACGTCATCAGCAGTGCATTGCGGGGGCGCGAGCTATAGTTAGCTGAACTAACTATAACGCCGGAATTTCTATGGTTTTGTATGCGTGAAATGTCCAACTAACTATAACGTTCCTGAAACCTATGTTTTTTCAGTGAATTTCTATGGTTTTTTAAATGCTAATTTCTAACTATAACGTGCCTGAAACCTATGGTTTTTTCAGTGAATATATATATATATATATATATATATATATATATATATATATATATATATATGAAAACAAAAGTCCTGTCCGCAATCCTGCGGAGCACCAGGCACGGACCTCAATACAGTTCAGGAAATCACGGACTCCCACACAACATAGGTGGGTGAAGCAGTGTCGAATTTATTGGACATAAAAACCAAAAATCACCACAGGAACAGTGCCTGCCATGACGCGTTTCGCTCCTCACTATATATATATATACCAACAAAGACTCATTCACATTCACTGCATGAGAGTCAAGCCCTCCATACGAGATTGGTTTCAAACGTCTTTTTTCCAGCAGGTAAGCCAGCAGCATCACAGCCTGCATTACGCGTTTCAGTCCCAACGGACCTCAATCATATGATTAAGGTCCGTTGGGACTGAAACGCGTAATGCAGGCTGTGATGCTGCTGGCTTACCTGCTGGAATAAAGACATTTGAAACCAATCTCGTATGGAGGGCTTGACTCTCATGCAGTGATTGTGGATGAGTCTTTGTTGGTATGTTTTAGGCGGTGACGTCGCCATCAAGTCCCGACCTGTTGTGCTGGGCGTCTTTGTTCGTCAAGAGTCATTTGGAAAATATATATATATATATATATATATATATATATATATATATATATATATATATATATATATACACTGAAAAAACCATAGGTTTCAGGGACGTTATAGTTAGTTGGACATTTCACTCGTACAAAACCAGAGAAATTGCGTCCGTTATAGTTAGTTGAGCTAACTATAACTCGCGCCCCATAATGCACTGCTGATGACATCACATATTACATCATTCATGACATGGTCAGTGACATCACTGATGACATCTCAAATGACATCACTGATGACATCATCCAGTGACTGTGTGTTTCTGTAAAGTTTAAATATGTTTTATATATATATAAATGCCAAGGTGTATTGTAGAAAGAGTGGGTGTATAAGTGTCTGAATGGATGATTTAGTAGGTGCATGACTGACTGTATAAGTGAGTGATTAAACGTGTCTTACTGAATGCATGGGTTAGTGACTAAACTGTGTGAATGTCTGTATCAGTCTGTCAGTTGGTGTGTAAGCGGCTGCATGGGTTGGTGAGTAGCTACATGAGTGTCTATATGGGTTATTGATTGGTTGTCTGAGTATCTGTATGGGTGCCTGAGTGTCTGTGTGGGTGGGTGGTGTGTGACTCTGTGCATAGATATGTGAGTGGGTGATTCACTGGGTGTATGGGTTCAAGAGTGCATCTGTGAAGGGTTGTATGGGTGGGTGAGTGTGTGTATGGGTGTGTTGGTGAGTGAATTGATGTCTCAGTGGTACATGTGTGAGTAACTACATATGTGAAAGGCACTATATGTGAGTGTTGGAGTATATAAATGACTATATGTGAGAGTGAGTGATTGTGAGAGTGGCTGTATGGATGAGTCTGTGCTTGTATCAGTGATTGTATAAGAGAGTAAGTATGTGTTATTATCTGTATAAATTAGTGAGGTGGTGTGTGTGTATAACTATATAGGTGAGTAAATGGGAGTGTGAATGATTCTTTGCATGATTGACTAGGTGTGTGAGTAGCTCTATGGATGAGTGGCGATGTGTGAGTGTCTGTATAGGTGTATGAGTGCAAATGATAGTGCTGTATTGATAAGTGACTGCATGTATGAGTGACTGTATGGGTGAATGAGTGGACGTGTGTGTAGACCTATGAATCAGTGAGTGGGTATGTAGTAACTGGTATTGGTGTGTCTATGGTTTCGAAAATGGTAGTCTATATTTTAGAGTGGGTGTATCAAAGGTTATATTAGGGTGTGAGGAGGTGCATCAGATTATCACGTGGATGATGTCATCAGTGATGTCATCAGTAATGTCATCAGTGATGTCATTTGAGATGTCATCAGTGATGTCATTAGTGATGTCACTGACCATGTCTTGAATGATGTAATATGTGACGTCATCAGCAGTGCATTGCGGGGGCGCAAGTTATAGTTAGCTCAACTAACTATAACAAAAACAACAATTGATGGACAGAATGCAGAACAATGTCGTACATTCACCCCAGTACAGAGATCTGGGCCTTAATCCATCATTTTTGCTCACCATGCCATTCCAGTTTGGACCCAGCCATATGCAAATCAGTCTTGACCCTGCGCCCAATGGGAACAGTCCAGCCCGAACTGCCAGGCCAGGTCCTCCCTGGACTGGAAACAAGCATCCTAGGACCGGTTTCGGGCTTTCAGCCCTCATCAGCCAGGATAGCTTGACTCCAGTGGCATGGAGAGCACGGGATCCACGTCTGGGCATACCCGTCCCACTCGGGGTGACAAATGCAAAAACAACAATTGATGGACAGAATGCAGAACAATGTCGTACATTCACCCCAGTACAGAGATCTGGGCCTTAATCCATCGTTTTTTTGCTCACCATGCCATTCCAGTTTGGACCCAGCCATATGCAAATCAGTCTTGACCCTGCACCCAATGGGAACAGTCCAGCCCGAACTGCCAGGCCAGGTCCTCCCTGGACTGGAAACAAGCATCCTAGGTCCGGTTTCGGGCTTTCAGCCCTCATCAGCCAGGATAGCTTGACTCCAGTGGCATGGAGAGCACGGGACCCACATCTGGGCATACCCGTCCCACTCGGGTGACAAATGCAAAAACAATTGATGGACAGAATGCAGAACAATGTCATACATTCACCCCAGTACAGAGATGTGGGCCTTAATCCATCGTTTTTTTGCTCACCATGCCATTCCAGTTTGGACCCAGCCATATGCAAATCAGTCTTGACCCTGCGCCCAATGGGAACAGTCCAGCCGAACTGCCAGGCCAGGTCCTCCCTGGACTGGAAACAAGCATCCTAGGACCGGTTTCGGGCTTTCAGCCCTCATCAGCCAGGATAGCTTGACTCCAGTGGCATGGAGAGCACGGGACCCACGTCTGGGCATAGCCGTCCCACTCGGGGTGACAAATGCAAAAACAACAATTGATGGACAGAATGCAGAACAAAGTCGTACATTCACCCCAGTACAGAGATGTGGGCCTTAATTCATCGTTTTTTTGCTCACCATGCCATTCCAGTTTGGACCCAGCCATATGCAAATCAGTCTTGACCCTGCGCCCAATGGGAACAGTCCAGCCTGAACTGCCAGGCCATCATCCCCTTTGGTATTGCTTTGTTCAACTAACTATAACGGCCGAATTTCTCTGGTGTTGTACGAGTGAAATGTCCAACTAACTAGAGCGTCCCTGAAACCTATGTTTTTTTGTGTGAATTTCTATGATTTCTAAATGCTAATTTCTAACTATAACGTCCCTGAAACCTATGGTTTTTTCAGTGAATATATATATCCAGAAGGTAGTTAAAGTTAGGACTTAATTTCCATAGGAAAGGTGCTTTTTGACTTGCTTATAACTTTGGCGCCGTTTGACAAATCATCACAAAAGTTTTTAATAAAGTGGCACAGTATGCCTAGCTCTGCATGGAAAGTTTCGGAGTGATCAGTCAAGCAGGGGCCAAGAAAAAGGGGGTAAAAAAATGTGCATTTCATATTCAATTTCCTATAGGGATTTCGAACATGACTACAGCCCGAACTACTGAACGGAATTACACCAAATTTGGCAGAGATATAGCGGTTGGTCCAGAAAGAGCCCTTTCTGTGATTTGGTGTAAATCAGTAGTTGCAGAGTTATTAAAGAAAAAAGAAATATAGATATCTAGGGATGTGAACCCTCCATGGATCCCCCGCAGTGGATCCACAAAATAACACACTAGCAACAATGCTGTGATTGACTGACTAGAACCTGAAAAATTTTAAGCATTGGGGAACAATCCCAGGACCTCAAAATATTTATGCAAAGTGATTAAAGGAGTCAGGCTAGAAGTACACTGATCCGGTTAGTGTGTTAGAGGAGTGTTAGAGGGACCTATGTTGGGTACAAAATTGAGTTATATTGGGTTTGTTTCTACTTCAGGAATCATGGATCACCGCGAGGCTCAGTGCAGGCCACTGTGTAAATTAACAACAGATCCACAAACCTTGATGCACTTTGGAACCACTCAGACACCCACACAGGTACTCTCACACACATTTACAGACCTACCCAAAGCAGTCACACATCCACTCACAGACCTATGCAGGCATTCACACACCCACTCACAGAACCATGCAGGCACTCTCAGACCCACTCACAGACCCAGATAGGCACTCACACACCCACTCAGAGACATATGCAGGCATTGACACACCCACTCACAGACCCATACAGACACTTACAAACCCACTCACAGACCTACTCAGACACTCACACACCTACTCACAGACCCACTCAGACACTCACACACCTAGTGACAGACCCATACAGGAACTTACAGAGCCACTCATACACTCACAGACCCACTCACGGACCTACACAGATACTCAGGTACCCACCCACTCACAGACCCACACAGACACTCAAACACCCACTCACTGACCCACACAGACACTCACACATCCACTCACAAACCTATACAGACACTCAGACACCCACTCATAGATCTACTCATATACTCACACACCAACTCACAGATCCAATTAGACACTCACACACCCACCCACATATCCATGTAGGCTCTCACACAGTCACTCACAGACCCACACAGGCACTCACATACCCACTCATAGACACTCACTCACTCACTCACTCACAGACCCACACAGACACTCAGACACCCACTCACATACCCACTCAGACACTCACTCACCTACTCACAGACCCACTCACACACTCACAACCACTCAGAAACTCACTCAGACAGTCACACACCCACTCACAGACCCACTCAGATACTCTCATACCTACTCACAGATCTACTCAGACAACCACAGAGCCACTCATATACCCATGTAGGCACCCACACAACCATTCACAGACCCACACAGGCACTCATATACCTACTGATAAACCCACACAGACAATTATATACTCACTCATTGACCCACACAGTCACATAGATACCCACTCACAGACTCACTCAGACACTCACACTCCCATTCACAGACCCACTCAGACACTCACACACCTAGTGATAGATCTACACAGGAACTCATAGACCCACTCACAGACCTGCACAGACACTCAGACACCCAGTCACAGACCCACTCAGGCACTCACATATCCACTCACAGATCTACGCAGACACTCATTCACCCACCCACTCACTGTCCCACACAGGCACTCAAACACACACTCACTGACCCACACAGACCCTTAAAAAACCCACTCATTGACCCACGTAGACACTCACATACCCACTCATAGACCCACACAGACACTCAGACACCAACTCATAGACCCATTCATACACTCACACACCAACTCACATACCCGTGTAGGCACTCACACAGCCGTTCACAGACCCACACAGGCATTCACACACCCACTCATAGACACACACACCCACTCACAGACCCACAGAGATACTCACTCACCCACTCACAGACCCACTCATACACTCTCATAACTACTCACCGACCTACTCAGTCACACACCCACTCACAGACTCACTCAGACACTCTCACACCTACTCACAGATCCACTCAGACAACCACAGATCTAGTCATATACCCATGTAGGCACTCACACAACCACTCACAGGCCCACACAGGCACTCATACACCCACTCACAGACCCACACAGATACTCACATACCCACTCATTGACCCACACAGTCACTCAGACACCCACTCACAGACTTACTCCGACACTCACACACCCACTCAGAGCCACTCAGACACTCATACAACTAGTGATAGATCTACACAGGAACTCACAGACCCACTCACAGACCAACTCATACACTCACAGTCCGACTCACAGACCCACAGAGGCAGTCACACACCCACTCACAGATCCACAGAGACATTCACATACACAGTCACAGACCCACACAGGCACTCACACACCCACTCAGAGATCCACACACACAGTCATACATCCACTTACAGACCTGTACATGCAAATTGTAAATGTGCTGCTTCGTATTGAATGTGTGCTTATGTGTGTGGAACCATGATAAATCCACGGAGTCGAGTAAAAAATTCAAAAGAATGTTTTAAAAAGTAAATGAACCAGTGTTTGGGAAAAATGGTGGCTCTAAAAAAGAGCCTTTGTGTTTATGGTGTGTAGATGATAACTACAGATACAATATGATGTAGTCCTTCAAGTTGCTGAGGAACACCTTGTTGCCTTTCTCTGTGAAATGAACTCCATCATTTCTATATATACCATCCACATCAAAGCGTAAATTGTTGTGGTATATGAAGCCCATGTTGTGATCTCTGAGGAATGCAGAAAGAGTTTTATTGGCATGTTCCTGGATTTGTCTAGCTGTAGACAGCATTCATTTGACCACTTCCACTTCTGTCTTTGGCAAATGTTGGACAACACCAAGGCAGAGTGTGGGAAAAGTGCCATTAATTTGCCAAGGGTATCCTTCATTAGGATTCCCAGTCCAACCCCAGTAAGTGTGTGTAGATCATTGCCACCACAGTACACAATCATGAGGTCTGAATGTTGGCAATCCACAATGCTTTCAACCAAAGGCAGCAATTGATGCAAATTTAATTCTTTCTGGTCAAACTAAGTAATGTCTACATTAGGTAAACCCAAGTCCCTGTCAATGCCACACTTTCTAGCACTCTCTCTGCCCAAAACACAAAACTATGGCCCACAATCCACACTCTAACCATTTTGGAGGAAAACTGGAGTAGCACACAGGAGAAGGCTGTAGCTGAATGAAATCGTTTTGAGAATGAAAGGCAGTCAAAATGGAGGACAACACCCAAATTAAAAAAAAACATTTAATTGGATACTGTTAATATGCAGGTAACTACAAGTAGGTAGTGAGTTTGAGAAAAAAAGTAATTTTTTCTGTGATTGGCTCTGGAAAAATAAAAAAAAAGTGATGCTGTTTGGGATACACTTATAATTTTAAACAGCCAACCACACCTGTTACAGTTTAATTTGAAGGTAGTATTGTGCCCACACAAAGGGTTATAAACTTCTGACCTACTGCCAGCAGGCAGTGCTCTAAATATGGTTACCATGGAAATGGAGGCACAAGTTCTGGGGGGAAGAAAACAAAAAAGTGTAGATTGTAAATCGGAGAAGCAGAGTGGTATGGAAATATTGCTCATTAGGGAGTGTTTGGGTGTAATTTAGTATTATTAACAAAGTAAAGTATAAATGCCATGCTTTAACAGTAGATTGTTAAATGGGTTTATGGGCTCCCATGTGGATTCACAAATCTGCCACGATGATACACGGGGGTCGGGCTGAGCACTGTGGCAAATTTGCAAATCCACTCAAAGCCGTTACCAAATTGGGCTTCTCAACAGGAGTCTTACAAATGGTTGAACAATAGTGACCATTTAGAAGTGGAATAACAAAAGTAAAATATGAAAGTAAAGTTGTGATTTGCTTACAACATCAGTATCATTGAAAGCAGAATGGAAAGGGTTGGCATTAATGGTTACTATGTACTGAGAGTGGTATGCCATTCCTGTACTACTGACTCCAGATTATCACTGACAAGAGATGCAAATTAATACTGAGAAAAAAATTGGAGAACAGCAAAGGCATTTCATAGGTATGCTAATTGGGGTGTACCTAAAAAAATATGTATATAAAAAGTAACAAGTGTATATAAGGTGTATTAACATATATAGGTTATACGCAACAGAAAAAGGGAAAATAAAAGGCAGGGAAGATGATGATTTTAAGGAAAACCATATTAAGCATCAAAAGAGGAATAAAAATGTCTGAAGAGAAAATATAGTTATTTTATTAAGCTCAAATAAATTAGTGTATTTGGAAGTAGATGTGGGTGATGTAGTGTACAATATAATTTGAAAGTATATCATTTTGCACACAAACAATGACACACTGAGAGGGACATCAATAAAATCATTGATATAATCATTTATTTGCCTACACATCTGCTTACATACTCCGCCTTCTCACAGGTATACTGGCACTGTCATATCCTCAGATATATATAAAGCTTTTCATATACCCAGTGCTAACTCAATTAGAGCGAAATGCACGAGCCATACACCCAGTTATATATTCAGTTGTCCACCACACAGCCACTCATATACCTGTTTACAATACCATAGAGATACTCACACACCCAGTCAGTGACAGAGGCACTTACACATTCACTCATAAAGTTACATACCCCAATATTCACTAGCACAACCAGTAAGTAATTCACACAGAAACTTACATGCACATTTACAGACCCACAGAGCTACTAAAAGAGCCAGCCATATGCTGACATAGTTAATTGCATATCCAGTGACACACCCACAGAGGGACTGATACACTCATGCAGATATGTACTGAAGAACTGACACTACCAAATCACCCATCCAGACAAGTAGGCTTTTAAACATGTCTTGGGCCTGCTAATGCAGAGCTTGTGTGTGCAGTTTTACTGCCAGACTGTTTTGGCATTTAAAACCTCTTGGCAAGCCTTAAAGTCAGCTACCAGTACATATAAGTCACCTCTAAAGTAGGCCGTAGCAGGCTATAGGACAGGGGCCTATGTGCTAAAAAGGTAAGATATGTACTTTGAAGTTTCAGTGAGTTACTCACACACTTACAGACTTATAAGCCCAGTTATACATCCAGTCTCCCACCCATGCTGCAACTCACATACCTATGCACAAAAGCACAGAGACACTAACACACCTAGTCAGACAGCGACAAAGGCACTTACACATCCACTCACACACCCACATAGCACTTATGTATGATGCAGTAACTAAGCTAGTTGCACAGAGAGTTACATACCTGAAAACACACTAAGACAGTCAGTAAGCAATCCATACAGCCACTTACAAACACATATACAGACCCACAGAGTTACTAAGTGAGCCAGTCAGATGCTAATGTATTTACTTACATATCTAATGACACATCCACAGAGGGACTGATACACTCATTCAGATATGTACTGACAAGGTGACACTACCAATACATCCATCCAGACAAATAGCTCTTTAACATGTTTCGGGCCTGCTAATGCAGAGCCTGTGTGTGCAGTTTTACTGACAGGTTGACTTGGCATTTAAAACCCCTTGCCAGGACTTAAAGTCTCCTACCTGTACATAAAAGTCACCTCTAAAGTAGGCCATAGGTAGGCTATTGGGCAGGGTGATATGTGCTTAAAAGATAAGTCATGTACTTTGACATTTCAGTGAGTTACATGCACACTTAGAGACCTATACGCCCAGTTATATATCCAGTCTTCCACCCATACTGCGACTCACATACCTCTGTATAAAAGGATAGAGCCACTAATACACCCAGTCAGACAGTGACAGAGGCACTTAAACATTCACTCGCGCACAGCACTTATGTATCCAGCAGTACCGGAGCCAGTTGCATACACTGTTACATACCCCATTACTCACTAAGACAGCCAGTAAGCAATCCATACAGCAACTTACATACACATTTACAGACCCATAGAGTTACTAAGAGAGATAGTCATATGCTGACATTGTTACTTACATAACTAATGACACACCCATAGAGGGACTGAATCACTTATTTTGGTATATACTGCTGAACTGACACTACCAAGTCACCCATCCAGAGAATTAGCCCTTTAAACATGTCTCTGGCCTACCACTTGCAGAGCCTGTGTGTGCATTTTTACTAATAGGCCGACTTGGCATTGACAACCCCTTGCCAATTCATAAAATCCCCTTTTTCTACATATGTCACCCCTAAGGTTGCCCGTAGATAGCCCATACTTCAGGTTGCTGAGTGCTTGAAAGGTAAGAGATGTAGTTTGAAGTTTCAGTGAGTCACACACACACTTTGCCAGAATTTGCTGTGTATTTATTTGTGGAGGAATGGTTCAATTTGTCAACGCGGCAGATCATGTGTAAGTATTGCTATGACAAAGTAGAGGACAACAAAATGCCCCAGACAGCAATACATAAGTTAGTGTTGGTTGAAATTCCAGAGGCACATCAACATCTAAATGTTTATGAAACAATAATGATACAATCTAGCCACCCATTTCAAGCAATAGTTTGTATGGCACCAAAGACAGGGAAACTATCACCAACTGAGCTACAGAATGACCTTAAAGGTTGAGTTGTGTACTTACCTTTAGATTTTACATGTAATGTTGAAACTGTGGATGTAGAGCGAGATATAGATGAACTGCTTATTATTCTAGTGAATGGTGTGCCCACGAATTTCAAAAAAATCTGGCAAGAACTAGTGGATGTGAATAAGGTGAAGAATGCTACAATGTACCTGAAACAGAATAATGTGTATTACAAAGATGTGGATGTTTACACAATGGAAGCTGAATTGAGGAAGAAATGTTACTTTCAAGTGCACAGTTTGAAAAAGTGGATAAAACTAAATCTGAATAAATCTATGAGCACTACAGTATCCATCCAGTGCATTCAAAAGAAGTAATGGGGATGCCATTGAACTGTACCAGATGAAACAAGTTAAAGGAGCTCCAATAAGTGTCTGTGAGAAAAGTTTAGAAGCTCACTGTTTTCCACAACTATTTTCAACTGGAGTAGGTGGACGGTATGATGACCGCCCAGTGCAAATGCCAGTAGCTGAGTATAGGTCTATCAGATTATATTCAGAGGACCCTAAATTTTGTCAAAGTATTCCATATATTTTCCATTTGTTATTTGAAAGTGATTTGTCTGGACTATGATACGCTGTTAACCATATTCTGAATACAGGAGTTCATCAAAAAAATATGTGTACAAGAGACTTTCTCTACAAAATTCATGCAAAAGATGAAAAGTTGTAATGCAATTTGAAAAATGTGATGGCATGCCAACGTGGCACCAATGAATATTGGTATCGCTGTCATGGTGAACTAAAATGTATATTATGAAATTTAGTTACACCAACTTCGTTTGTGATACTCATTTGAGCAGAGAACACATGGGATGACTATCATTACTTTCTGAGAGAAGCAAACTATATTATTAAGGACATCAATCTGAAGACACCAGGAGAACTTTGCTCTTCAAATCCTGCAAATATTTATAGGTATTCTAACCACAGATTTCAAGCCATGCTCGCCTTCATCTGCAACAAAAAAATCCACCTCTTGGAGAAGTCACTGATTTCTTTCAGCGTAAAGAGTACCAAGCAAGATATGCTTCTCACATTCAAAGTTGTTGTGGATTAAAGATGCACCAAAATTTGGAACAGACACAGATGAGTCTGTACTTTCTTTCACAGAGCAGTATATCACATGTATCATCCTAAAAGACAGTTACGAAAAAGGCCTAAAACAGCAAGTTCTGCATTTTCAATCACATAGATGTGGGAAGTACTGTCGGTGGAAGTACAGAGCGATAGGACAAGTTTACATTCAATGTCGTTTTGAATTTCCAAGACCGTTTATTTCCAAAGGAAGAACCAACAGCTTTTTGTCTGCAGTCAGACATAAACTTACTCGAAAATCACCCAAAAACATCTACAACTTGAGAACGGAAGCTTCAAAATATTTCAACAACTACAACCCTGTCATTTTCAAAATGTGGAATGCATATATGGATATTCAGTTTGTGGCAGAAAACTCTATAGCTGTGGATCGGTATGTTACTTCACACATAACGAATCTGAAAATATGGAGATGAAGGATATATGGGAAAACATTTCTGCTGAAAAGTCTTTAACAACAAAACTGTATAACTTCAGTTTGAAGATGCTTTCACACAGGGAAATTGGATCTTATGAATGCTGCGATCAGTTGAATTCAGCTAGTTTGTACTCTAAGTCGAGAGGAATTGTTTGGATGATTCTAGGCCTAGCATGCACGAAAAATAGAGTGTTGAGGTTTTTCCCTGAAATTCAGTACTTGGCAGATTTTGACCCAGGAAGTACAAATATTATCAAGACAAACATGCTGGACATTTACTATTCAAAATGGAGTCCACATCCTGAAAATGTATGCCTTTATGAAATACTTCAAAACTTCAGATATAGAAACAACATGATAGAAAATGTAGATGTAGGTAAATTTGAAATTGGTTGGTTGTGATGGTTGTTTGGTACAACATAGCAAAGGCAGTCTAATTAATCATAGAAAACTGAGTTGCCAGACTGCTGAAAAAAGAGAGTTTTTCAATTTGGCACTTCAACAGCTCTTTAAGCCTTAGCGTTCTGAATCAGAAGTACTAGGAGAGATTGACTGCTATAAAGACTCTGTCCATGCTGCAAAGGATAGCATTGAGTGTTCAGTATTTCCTAACGATTTGAAAATGTTACATGATGAAATTGAACAGGAAGAAATAATTGCTGCTGAGATAGCTAAGGAGTTTTCACAAAGCTGCCAAAGTTCAGATTAACTAAATCAAGATCCTCTTGGACCGCCAATAATTGAGAATGAAGCTGCCATTGTAATGAATGAGGTGGAGAGAGTGCACTGCAAGTAGCAAGACAGGAAACAATTGATTTGTAAGAGTTAGTTGCACAACTAAATGACGAGCAAAAAGAAATATATATGAGGATGAAAGACAAAGTTGAGCATGGATTCCTCCTTGAGAAGAAAGAGTGTGTATGCACGTCATTCAACCCTATACTGTTGTATGTCAGAGGTCAAGCTAACACTGAAAAAAGCTTTTTAACACAAATTCTCACTGCTTTCCTACAGAAAACTACAGAGTGTACTTTGTCATGTGTAGTAACTGCACTCACTGGATTAGCTGCACATAATATCAAAGGAATTACTTTACATTGAGTTTTGATGCTGCCTGTGGAGCATGAAAACAAAGTAGAAAACCAAACGTGATCCAGTGAAGCTTGCCATGAAGTGTCAAGAGTACTAAAAAAGTTAAAGCTTTTAATCATCAATGAGGTAAGCATGGCCTTAAACTTAATGCTTGCCTTTGTACATTTAATAATGCAACAGATTCTAAAAATAGACTACGAAGTCCTATTTGGAGAAAAACACTTGGGGGCTCATTATGATGTTGGTTAGAAAGGCACCGAACGACAGTGGAAACTGTGTTGGAACCTATGTTTCTGACTTCATTGGAATCATTTCCGACTGACCGATTACCATGTACTCAGTCAGAAAGCAAACCGTTCGGTCAGTCCGAATTGGTTGCGACCGGCATTTGGAAACTCCGAGTTGGCCGAAGCCGAATCGTACAGCTCTACGGACCACATTTCCTTAGGGGTGGGCGGAATTTGCGTAGTCGCGCTACGCAAAGCTCCGCAAAACGGTAAAAAACCTCCGCGAGCACGCAAAAGTTCCGCGAACACGCGGAATTGCTTGTTCTGCCCGTTCGCGATGCTTTTTTCCTGTTCGCGAACGCTGTTTGCGTGCTCGGGGAGAAATATCTTGCGAACATGCATTTTGAAAGCGCGAACAAGCAAAAAACTCCGCGAAGCCGCGGATCGCGGAATTTTTGGCAATTCCGCGTTCTCCGCGGAACGCGAAATTACCCAAATTCCGCGAGCGGAACGGAATTTACCGCCCAGGCCTAGTTTCCTACTGACGTATTACAATGTCGGATTCAGACAGCCTTTCTGAATCGGTCTGTCTGACACAAAGAGGCTGTTGGAAACTGACTTTGGGGGCCCCTAGCAGACCCCCTTTCATCCTGAGGCCTCCGGTTGGGGGCTAGGGGGTACCCATGGGACCCCTCTTTCAAAGCATGCACAGTACGGCAGGCACCATGGGGTGCCCGCCACAGGGTGTAGAGTTTTCCGCAACCACCCCTTTTTTCAATGGGAGCCTGTGTTGTCGGTCGGAACATAGGTTCCCATTGAAGTCAATGGGAAACTTTCCAAACAGTGTTCGGAAGCATCATAATCGGTTGTCGGTCAGACTCGCCAAACGTGAGTCGGGCGGAACCGATTACGACAAGGAGTCTTTCAGTTTGCTTTCCGACCGACATCGTAATGAGGCCCATAATTGTTTTTGGAGATCTACTGCAACTTACACCTATAGAAGGACAGTCTGTGTTCAAAACACTGCTCCACGATGAAACGCGGAATTCTTTGGGAAGCATTGGAAATGTCAATATGTGGATAAACATCCAATGCAAAGAATTACTTAGGAATATGCGGCAAGCATCTGATGTTGAATATGGGAATATTTTGAAGGATGTTAGAGTAGGTGTTCTTTCTAAAGAGGGAAAGGTTCTGCTAGAAAGTCGTCTTCTTAAAAAAAAAATTCCAAGGAACAAGACGGCAGCAGAGAAAATGTTCACTTTCATTCAAGAAAGAAAACAAATTGTGTGCCTTATGCCTACACTAGTGTAGTGCGCCTCTTTCAACAAAGAATTGCTGCAGTTGGAGAAAGAAGACATTTTGGAACTGATGGCCATAGAGAAAATGGATCACCAGGGCGTCACAGTATTGCTAAATGAAAGATTGCAAACAAAATTGAATTCATTGGAAAAAATCTGTTTAAAAAACTGAAGGACTGGAGAAATGTTTGCAAGAATTGTAGAGTCATTTTGTGCCAAAATTTAAATGTGGAGGATTAGTTAATGTTGCCGTAGGTAAAATTATTGATTTCAGTAGCTTTCCTAACAGAAGTGAGCTAGAGTACTTAGCAAGTAAATTTGATCAGATTGATAGCGTAAAGCAGATTGGAAGGGCCATTGTATGTTTTTTGCTTGTGAAAGACTTATATGTGCTGGGTCTGGTGGCTTAGTGGACAAATGCCTCGACTGCTGGGGCCTGTGTTTGACCTCATGATCACAGGTTCAAATCCTGCTGGGTCCTCTCAGGGTTTCATCCTTCTGAGGTCAATAAATGTAAAACCATTATGTTGGGTAAAAATAAACATCTGTTATTCAGTGCTAAGATGCTCACAGGTGAACGTGCACTTTACACATGCTATGCTATATGTGCGACGGAAACAGTCTCCAGTTTTTCTAGCATATGCTGTAAGTATTCATAAAGCTCAAGGTTTAATTGTAAATTCAGCATTGGTTAATTTTGGAAGTACACTTTTGGAATGTCATACGTAGCCTTATCTCGAGTTAGAACTTTGTCTGGTTTGTTTTTGGTTACATTCGATGACAGCAAAGTAAGTGCTGATCCAAGTTGTGTTAAAGAGTACAATCGATTAAGAAGTACATGCTCCTCATTTAGGACAGTATGCCATTTATGAAAAATGCATTATCTGTCCAATGTGAAAGCTTCCAAAGAAGAACGAAATGAAAGAAAAGAAAGAAGTTGTTAAGAAAAAAATATGTACAATGAGGGTGATATTCTTGGTTACCAGTTGTCAAACCCCTCTGGTGACAACTGCTATGCAAATGTTGTTCTAAACATACTCTTTCAATAACCTCATCTTTTATATGGAATTGAACATTAATCACAGAAGAGAATGTGTTCTGCACTGTGTGCTTTGTTGCAATGGTTACGTACTGATAGGACTACAACACATTTTGCTTCACACATTCGAGACCTTATATGTCGTGGATTTGTACAGTTTACTCCAAACACTCAACAGGATGTACAGGAGTTTATAATGGCGATCTTTGCAGTATTAAAAGAAGAAGAAATATGTATTGATGAGTTATGTGGACTTACTTACTCATGGAACCATGAGTGTGAAGATTGTTTATTCACATCAAGTACAGAAATTGATTTGGAGCGATTTCTTTATCAAACATTACCAGATTGCAAAACTGTGGGCCTCATGGACTGCCAGACTCATGGGGGCTTGGCAGGGGTGATCAGGGCAGTCGGGAGCAGCCGGGCCACCTTGGTACCGAAGCAACTGCCAAGGATCAGGGATCGCTGGCAGTTTCATGGCAGTTTTGAGGCCGCAATAAGCTTGGCGGGACCGCCGCGGTCCTGCCAAGCATATTACAAGTTTCCTCTCCGAGCCCGCCATGAAAGCCTCAGGGCCATGGGGTGCATGCAGGGGGGCACATGTTGTGCCTCCTGTCCGCATGCACTGCAGTACTGATTATGATGTTCCCATTGCGGTGCCCATTTCATAGGCACCGCCGTGGGAATGCCAAAGAACTGCCTGCCAGACAGGAGAAAACTCCTACTCTGACAGGCGGTTCAACCACAGGTTTCGTGGTGCAGGAGCGGGGCAGTCCTGCTCCCACACTGCCAAACTCGTATTGAGACCCTAATTCTTTTGACAGATTGTACAAACAAGCTACACAAAACAATACATGCCCAAATTGCCGATCAGATCTTATGTCAACATTATGTCTACGAATAAGTGGGAAATATCTTACGATGCAGAGCATATGGAAGTGAAATGGAAACAGAGATTACAAGTTTCAAAGCAGGACGAATATCTATCTCTGGAAGAACATATACTACCATGACTATTATATTTAATGAAGCACATCTGGTCAATACACTGCCTATGTAAAAAGTAAAACTGGATGAACAGAATGTAATGATAGCAACCTCAAATTCAAAGACTGCCTTATAAGCTACCAAATTTGTACCTTTTGTTTCTGGAACTGAAGTTCTAAGTAGGAATACAGTTCTAAAAGTGGAATAGTCTAGTTATAGTAGATACATTATCAGGATTTATGATATCATGCGGCCTACCAGGGGTGATGTCTTTATAAGACTTTCCATATGCTAGTGTGCCTTATATATCTAGAATTAATTCTAATGATAAAGGTCTCATTTACAGTAAGCCTGGATGGTGAACTCCGCTCCGTTTCCGGAGTTTGCAAGGTTTTTCACACTCCGCGGAGCTTGCGGACTTCTGAAAAGGTTTTTCATCGCTCGCCAATGGTAAGTTGGCGAGCGAGGAAAATCCAACACTAGACCACTTCCCTGCGAGATGTCTCAACATGGGCGGTCGCGGATAGTTGCTACCGCTCGCATTAAGAAACCTTCCGTTCGCATTGAGGAAGCTGCTGCTCGATTTGAACTTCTACTCGAGCAGCGGAAAGAAGCAGCACCCTCTTGCACTCCGCGAGATGCAGTTCACGCTGATTTTACAACGTGGGCCAAACACCCGGCACAGAAAAATTAGTGCGAACGGCATGAGGTAATCCACTCCGCCGCACACCGAACTCCGCGAAATTTGGCAGAGTTTTTTTGTCACTTTGTGGAGTTCCGCGTAGTGGAACTCTGCGAACTCCGCCCAGGCTTAATTTACAGGATATATTTCTTTACATTAGTAGAGGAAGTATAAGTAAAATTATTGTTTGAAAATTGTATTGAGTGCAATGCACAGTGTTGCTTAATTGCTGTGACATAGTGTGTAGTTTGTTTTCTACAGTCTTTATGATTGTTTTTTCACCGCTCTTCTATGATGATTCTTTCAATTTCAAGTAGTTTTGATTGAGTTTTCTATAAGTAATACAAACAGAGGGACAGTTCGAAAAAGCAATAAAAGGAAAACTAGTGCTTGATGTTATAATGGTATATCTTGGTCATGAAAGCACAGTGAAATTGGATACATAAGGCAAGGGGAGGTACAGGACGTGCATAGAATTTACATTAGTAGTAGCACATAGTAATAATGCCTAGTACATATTTCGCTGGTAAACATACTAAGCAAGGAGTAACACGGTTGAACATTATTACCTGTGATCGGATGGGTAAACAGTACTTGAAATCCGTAGTTGTCATTTAGGGAAACATCTTCATGTTACTTATATGCACAACAGAATAAACAGTCAGTATTAGGACTGGTAATTGAGTAAACGTCAGGAGGTATACTTATTTATTAACACCATTGGGAGGCTTTACGATGTCCATTTCTTGGAGATTAACAATATATAAGACAAATGCTTTTTAGACATATCGTGTATTACAGTGATATTGTTTTCTTCTAATTTATATAAATTGTGGGCACACTTGTGTTTCAGGCACTTTTACGAAGCTCATTTCAACTGCTTTCCATATGTATTTAATTTTCATAAAAAACCTTTTTTGCTATGATACATGCTCTGTAGTTCTAGGCTTTTTACTGTGCAGTAAGCATTGCATCCAAGGTTCCTCAAGTCTTTCCACTGTGTTTATACATGTGTGTAATTTATTTTTAAAGGAAATGGGGCACTTTCACTGGCATTTTTTGCTTTGACAAAGATCGGCAGGTCAAAATGCATGAGCCGACACCATAAAATTGGTGTGGACTCGCCTTCTTGAAGTGCGGGTTTACTTGTGTTGTGGCGTGAGTGCATGCTGACTATATATATATATATATTTATATATTTACTTATGTACATATATATATGTATGTATATGTGTGTATATATATATATATATATATATATATATATACATACACATATAGTGATACAGTGAGAGTGATAATGCTAATCCCCTTAATTTGCAACTAGAAAAAACTGACTATACTCCTTTTCGTCCACGGTCATGGTACATTCCACAAATGCCAAGAGACAATCTGTATGTTTTTTCTGACAATGTAATTATGGACTTGAGACGCTTGTACTATCAAATGGGAAAACAAAAACAAAAGCTAGATCCCAAAGAAGCCCAAATACATAGAGTGATAACTAAATTGAGGAATGAGGATGATATATTGGTGAAGCCCTCTGATAAGGGGGGAAATGTATTGCTTTGGCGACGTGATCTTTACTGCAAAGAGGCCTTGAACCAACTAAACAATAGAGAATGCTATAAAAAAGTTGAAAGAGATGAATATGAAACAGTGAAAGATCAATTCTTTGAAAGATTGGAAAGTTGGAAGCAGCAAGAACTATTAAGTTGGGATGAATTTAAATTTATGAAACAGGACAACCCCATTATTTCAGTCTTTCATATGTTGCCGAAAGTGCCCAAAAACATTGAAAACCCACCAGGAAGGCCGATCATCTCCTCGTGTGGCAGCCTATTTGAGAATACTTCGAGATACATTGATTATTTTTTGAATCCTATCACCAGAACTCTTACTTCTTATATCAAAGACTCTACTGACTTTTTAAAACATATTTATGATGTACAATGGAATAGCGACATGATGTTATTAACTCTAGATATAACTACGTTATATACTAGTATTAGACATGCTGATGGACTGAGGGCCACGGAGCACTTTTTAAAGTCAAGACCAATAAGATTTGTGCATCATAATAGAATGATACTAGAAATGATGGAATGGTACTTAACAGGGAATATTTTTACGTTTGGAACAGACCTATACCAGCAGGAGCAAGGGACTGCCATGGGCACCTGCTTCGCCCCCGGTTATGCCAATTTACATCTAGGCTGGTGGGAGGAGCAGGTGCTCCATGGTCCTGAGCTGGAGCGGTGGATGACTAACATATTGTTGTGGGTTAGATTAATTGATGACGTGTTCGTGCTGTGGATGGGCACAGGAGAAAATATCAACATGTTCATCAATGATCTGAATATGAATAATTTAAACCTTAAATTTGTGGGACAACAAAGTAGAACATCTATTGATTTCCTGGATGTGAGAGTTACTGTTAAAGCAGATAGGCTGGAAACTACTATCTTTCGTAAACCTACGGCAGGGAACACAATCCTACATGCAGAGAGCGCCCACCCTACACCACCCATCCGAAGTATACCCTTCAGAGAGTTTTTTAGGGCGAGGAGAACATGCAGTAACTTGGAAGAGTATGAAAGAATTGAATGCGAGATGATTAATCGCTTCATACAAAGATGTTATCCCCGAGAAGTGATTCAGAAAGCTTCAGAAAAAACGAGGAAGCTAGATAGGGATAAAATACTCTTTGAACACTCAGGAACTCAGAATAGGAGAAAACAGAAAAAAGATTCGATATCCCACAGATTTATAACAACCTACAACACCAAGCATAATGAAATACGATCAATCCTGAAAAAACATTGGTATCTCATTAAAGGGGATCCTTTATTGGGACCAGAGAGTAGAAAGTACCCTGAGATAACTTACAGAAAATCAAAATCTTTCAGGGAGTATCTAGTCAATAGCGAATATTAGGGGTGGGCGGAATTTGCGTAGTCGCGCTCCGCAAAGCTCCGCGAAACGGTAATAAATCTCTGCGAGCACGCAAAAGTTCCGCTAACACGCGGAATTGCTTGTTCCGCCCGTTCGCGATGCTTTTTTCTTGTTCGCGAACGCTGTTTGCGTGCTCGGGGAGAAATATCTCGCGAACACGCATTTTGAAAGCGCGAACAAGCAAAAAACTCCGCGAAGCCGCGGATCGCGGAATTTTTGGCAATTTCGCGTTCTCCGCAGAACGCGAAATTACCCAAAGTCCGCAAATTCCGCGAGCGGAACGGAATTTACCGCCCAGGCCTAGCAAATATCAGGAAATATGAAAGACACAGACATGGTTATCAGTCAAGGATGGTTTTAGAAAGTGTTTTAAATGTAGAGCCTGTCAGCCTGGAGAGAATATTGTTGATTTTAAAACATCTTTTAACAAAACCATAAAAATCAAGGGCCACTTAACCTGCAAATCAAACTTTGTGGTCTACATGTTGCAGTGTCCCTGTAGAAAGGTGTACATAGGCAGTACCACCTTTCCAGTTCATCAGAGGATCCTGCAGCATAGACGAGCTATCATTAACAAGGATAGAAGCTACCCTGTTGCCAGGAACTTCGAGAAAGAACATCAAAGTGACCCCAATCAAATGAAATATAGCTGCATAGCGGAAGCTCCTAGAAAGAGGAGGGGGGCAACAGGGAGAGAGAGCTTCGAAGATTAGAAACTTATTTCATACTGGAACTCGATAGTAGAGAACCTAACGGTCTCAATATTGATGAGGATTTGTTTACATGCCTGTAGAATATCAATGAAATCTAAGCTGCATACTCACTAGTACTATTTTTTTAAACTTTTTAGAACTACAAATGAGGAGGAGGACAAGGGACACATACACTTTAGCATTAAGCACTTTAAATACTTAAGCACTAGCACTTTAACTTTTGTTACCTTGTTTAAGTAAGACAAATCCTGAGAGGAAAGTATATGATTTTTAATATACTAGATTAGGCTTTTATAAAAAATTGCTTTCTATACGAAAAAAATATATAAAAAAAGTTGTTATAAAGAAAAACGACAAAACTAAAAAACAAAGCACTTGCACTTTACAATGAAGTACTGTAGCACTTAGCACTTTAACAAAGCCAAATTGATATACAAAATGGAAATGTACCAATGTACAGAGCGGGCAAATATGGAGTGTATTTTTGTGAATTTGACTGCATTATGTTAAATAATAATTTATGATGTATTTATTTTCATTTTATAAGTTATATACAGGAATGAATTTAAAGTGCTAATAACTTGGTTACATGCCTTGAATTATACACTTGTATAAAGGAATATATATCATATAATGCACTTTATACACTCCAAGATGGCGCCCGCTTTAGTATGATCAATGTCTGAGACGTGCATTGGGATTGTCCTTTGTCTATGTCCATATCAGTATAGATGTGTATTTATTGTTTGAAAAAATGGTGCCCTGCATCGTGAACAAGGCTACATGAGACAGCCGGAACGCGTGGATGCCATCTAGCTCACCATAATAAAGTTGAGTGAGTAACTACCTATGGAGTGCGGGATTATTTCCTGGGATTGTGGAATTTATTGACGAAATATATATATCAAGGCCGTTTTTCGGCCGAAACGCGTCATGGAGGGCAAGTTGGTGGCAATAAAGTAAAAAGAATTTGCACTTATCGCTGGGTCCACGCTCGTTTTTTCTGGTCGAAAGCAGAAGCAAATTCGAGTTTTCCTCATGTGTACCGGATTGACTTCCTCCGGTTCGTGGACCCCCTCCCTGTAAGCAGGCTCCGTAACAGGCAAGTCTTGGTCCTGGAAGCTCTGCCTGGCAGCAACATCGCGGGCTCGTGATGCGGCGCAGGCGGGGACCCCCGGGACACTTTTTATATCCAAAAACGGAAACGGCGGAGCCCCCTGCAAACAACGAAATTAAAGCGTGCAAAAGGAGTACAGTGGATTAAGTGTGGAGATTCGGGACCTTCGGTGGGGAACTCTGTGGAGTGAGCATTAGAAGGAAGGAGCTACACGCTTATCCGCTGGACATACAAGGTACGCAACTTATTGCAGCAAGCAGGTTGGGAGGTGTGCAATCCTGATGCTCTCTTGGACACTGGTCGAGGGGAAAAGCGCATAGGATTAGCAAAAAGGAGAATACATATATTAGCCACCATGTCCGCAGACACGCTCAGAGACCACGAGCTAGCCGCAGAGGAGATGTTTTCCGACTCTCCCACGGAACCGCGAGGTGCCAGCAAGGATGCCAATGAGGAACCAAGTGGCAAGATGAAGGGTTTGAAGGATAATTATCGGGTGCTGGAAAAACTAAAACACCAAGAGCAGTCCAAGTGGTGGGAAGCGAGGTCATTGCAAAGGTACTTAGATGTGGGACGGATACCTAGGGGACTTCGTATTATGATCGCTCCCAGCTATGAGGCACCGAACCCACTCCTGATGGCAGAGTGGGCGGAGTGCAACTTGGAGTCTTCCCGAAGGTTAGTGGTGTTATTAGTAAAATATGCAGAAATAGACCGAAATGAGCTGCAGACCAAGATAGAAGCACTTGAAAATGAAATCAAATCACAAGGAGATCCTCAAAGCAGGAAAAAATTGCATGAGGAAATGGTAATACGATTGCAAAAAGAAGAGGATAAAATAAAAATGAGAAAAACATATAAATTCAAGAGGGATTGTGAGGACTATGAAAATGGCCAAATATTTACATTTGCAAGGCGATATGACAATATGAGAACAACAACTGCCAGCAATCGCATGCAGAGCCATAATCAAAGTGTAAGAGGGCAACAAACGACAGAATCGACATTGTTATCTGATTTAAGCTCTGCTGTGGAGAGTGAATCAGAAGCAGAGAATAGCAGACCAAGATCTGAGGCATGTAATATTAAACTAACTCCGGGGGAAGAGTTACACATTTTAAAACGAAACCTGAGAGACACTCTGAGGTCCCGCAACAACGGGGCAGCCAAAACAGGAACACCTGGAGGAGAAGGGGGAGAAGGCAGGCCCGGAGGAATAGGAGACAATGTGAAGAAACGAGGTCGAGGGAGAGGGACACGCAAGTAGAAAGTGACCCACACAGCCTTGAACCCTCAAATCCAGACATTTTGCAAGGGCAAGAAGCTAAAACGATCATCAACTTTGCAAATATAAACTTGACTTTAGCGGAACAGCAGCTTTTATCCTTAGGTTTGTCTTATTGCCCAGAATCAAATTTTAATTACACGCAGACAAGGGCGGACATTTATAAGTTCATAAGGAAACTTAAGCTAAGGAAATTTCACCAGCTAAAAGACAAGCAAGTTGATGTGAGTGTCGCAACTCAGTCTAACAGTGATACAAGTACCCCTGGCTTATTAGTCTCGGACTTGGAGCTAATGCAAGATCTGCAAGAGTTGGAAAGAGGAGTGGCAGAGATCACAAGCCCTGAGGGGATTCCTCGGGATATGTCAAGGATAATTTTACATCAACAAGAAGAACTGGAGACATGTGCTAGACCTGCCACTCTTTTCAAGTTGAAATCTAGGTTTGTACCGATTATGGCTAGAGATTCCATTGACGTGTTCAATGAACAGATTGAGGCTCAAGTAAAAAAAACTCAATATTATTATCAATCAAAAACAAAGAAAGATCTCTATTCAAGAAAGACAGTACCATCAGCTTATTGCAAAATTAAGAAAAGAAAAAAACATAGTAATCCGAAATTCCGACAAAGGTGGGAATATTGTTTTATGGACGCTAAAAAAATATTTAGAGGAAGCACATAGTCAATTGAATGACAAAGATTGCTACAGGAAGAGCTCCCCATTGAAATTTAAAAATACCCAGGATCTTTTTTATTCGCAGTTACTTACATGGAAAAGCGCAGGTCTCCTGAGTTGGGAAGAATTTAAATATCTTAAAAAAGAGCATCCGACCATCCCGACGTTATATTTTATTCCAAAAATCCATAAGAACGTCGACAAACCACCAGGAAGGCCAATAATAGCAGCCTGTGATGGCCCATTGGAGAATGCTTCGATATATATTGACTTTTTCCTGCAAGAATATGTACAGAAATTGAAATCTTATGTACAAGATACAGGGGACTTTTTAAATAAGATTAGAAATTTACAATGGAGGTCAGAATATCTACTTATTGCTCTGGATGTATCATCTTTGTATACGTGCATCAGGAATAGAGATGGAATGAGAGCTGTAGAGTATTTTTTATCTAATAGGCCTATTAAGTACGCACAGCATACAAAAATGCTCCTTACTATGTTGCTGTTTTGTTTAGAAAACAATTTGTTTTTATTCAACAATCAAATGTATCAGCAAATACGAGGAGTAGCAATGGGGGCCAGCTTCTCTCCCAGCTATGCATGCTTGTTCATGGGCTGGTGGGAGGAGCTGGTCCTCATGCAAAAATTTGAGGAAATTTATGCTGCAAATATAGTTACTTGGTTGCGCTTTACAGACGACCTATTTACTGTATGGAATGGGTTGAACAGAGTGCCACAAATTTAATTGAACAAATTAACGAAAATGACATCAATTTACATTTTACCTCAACTCTTAGCAGGAATATGGTGACATTCTTAGATGTACAGATTGAGGTGATTGATAATTGTCTGACAACCACACTATTTAGAAAACCAACAGCAGGAAATACACTGCTTCACGCTACAAGTGCACATCCCCCACATTTAATCAAGAGTATTCCTTATGGGGAGATGCTGCGCATTAGACGCATTTGCAGCAATGACCAAGAAACCCATAAAAAGCAAGCTGAGAGTTGGGATCGATTTCTAGCAAGAGGTTACAGGTCAGAAATAGTGGATACAGCAATAAGAAAGTCTAGGGAACAGGCAAGAGAAGACCTTCTATTGGGATATAAGAATGCAGGGTCAGACATAAAACGTAAAGACGGAACTCAAGAACAAACACGACTCATTTTATCCTTTTCCAAGCAGGAAAAGCAAATAAGGTTGATAGTTAGGCGTAATTGGCCCATAGTAAGGGATGACCCAGTGATAGGCAAGTCATTACCAACTAATCCCATGATTACATTTCAAAAAACAAAAAGTATGGGAAATATGCTGGTGAAGAGCAGCCCGTAAGATCAGTGCAGGGGCATATGGTTAACTGCACGAAAAGGTTTTTATAAGTGCTCCACATGCAAGGCTTGCCAGTATGGCGTTAATACTTCTACATACATAACAGCTTTTAATAACAAAGTACAGGAAATCAATCAACATCTGAACTGCAAAACTGAGTATGCAGTTTATATCTTAGAGTGCAGTTGCCATTTGAAGTATATAGGAAGCACTAAGTTACCTGTACATAAGAGAATTCTTCAGCATATCAGGGCCATATCTAATAATGACGCCAACTATCCTGTTGCAAGACATTTTAAATCCTGCCATGATAGTAATCTAAAACATTTGAAATATTATGTCGTAGATTCAATACCACCACAGAAAAGAGGAGGGGATCGTGAGTCGAAGTTGAGACGCTTAAAAACTAATTATATATTACAGTTCGATTGCAAACCTCTTGGAGGTCTCAACACGAGCGAGGACCTATATACCTTTTTATGAGATAGAGTTATATTGCACAAAATATTTTATACAGTTTTGTCAAGGTTAAGACATATATGGGTAGGATGTCAAAAGCAGTGCACTGTTATAGTGAGAATGAAAAATCTACAAAGCAATATACATTAGTTTTAAGTATGTTCCCATCAATCACCAAGAAGGTCTAAATCAATAATGTATATGGCATCTATAGAGCACAATTTGTGAAATATCTTAAATGTTCCTCGTGTTAATTTATTGCTTGAATCAGTTTTATTGATTTTAGGATATTTTATTGATATTTATTGCTATTTAACAGTTGTTTTTATGGATCATATTTAATTGCTGTTATATATTGTATTTTATAATGTATATGAATTATTTATGAATCTATTACGGGATCAGCTGTGGATTAGACAATAATGTATAATATGTCCTTCATCAATTTGCGCTTGTTAATCATTAGCACCTTATTTTCTTTACCCTAGATGAATTCTGTAAATTATAAGGTCAGATACTTGAGGGTTAAGGAATGTTTGAGTATAATGTTATCAACAATAGATAACTTTAAAAATGTTCTATAGGAACTTGCTGCTATATTTACTATTATGTTCATAATAGCGAGCAACCGATAGAATAATATCATTTTAGCACATGCACTTTAATATTCACTTCAGGCACTTTGGTAAGCACACTGTCACTTTAGGAAAAATATACATGCGTTTTTTGCACGATACTATTACAGATGAGATGGTATGATATGTGGTATCAACATAGGGGTAGCATACTCACCCATGTATTGACCAATGAGTGTATATTTGAAAACCAGTTATCCAGTTGCAGCATTTTAAGCTGTGACAACTAAATTTGAAAGTGACGGAACACACAGTCAATATGGTGGTTCACGATAGGGATATTTTGGGGTAGTTACAATGTTATTTTATTAGTCATAGACATGACGAACAAGGATGTTTTTATTTTAGAATCATGGTCTAATATGATATGATTTTATAGGACCGTTATTATATGAATTTGGATTTAACCATGGATATTATTATAAATATGGTCTTAAGAAATTATAAGTATGGTCTTATGAATGTACAAGTGTTAATCAGCATTTATGCTTTAACTTTTTGTATATAAAATGTCTTCTATGTCTATGATATAATTGATTGCACTAGCACTTTAAAAGCGGTAGCACTGTCTGAGGACGTGTCATGTGATCAAGGCCGTTTTTCGGCCGAAACGCGTCATGGCGGGCAAGTTGGTGGCAATAAAGTAAAGAGAATTTGCACTTATCGCTGTGTCCACGCTCGTTTTTTCTGGTCGAAAGCAGAAGCAAATTCGAGTTTTCCTCATATATATATATATATATATATATATTACCTATCTTATAGTTAGGACCTATATTCCATAGGAAGAGCGCTTTTTGTTTGGTTAATAACTTTTGCACTGCTTAACGAATGTTCATGAAATTTAAAATGTGTACTTTAGTCAGTTCAGCTGCTGTGTTAAGAGTTTCAGGGTGATCCGTCAAGCAAGGATAGAGAAAAAAGGGGGTCCTAAAACACATTTTCTCCATACATTTCACAAAAGTGTTTTTGGATACAACTGTAGCCTGAACCGCTCAACGGAATTACACCAAATTTGGCAGAAAGCTAGATGTTGGTCCAGAAACTATGCTTTTTGTGATTTTGTGTAAATTCATTCAGTAGATTTAGAGATATTAAAGGGCCAAAAATATAGATATATAGGGACGCGGATCTTTATAGTGGACTCGCGGATCCCCGTGCCAAAGAAAGATTGTTATTGGCTGGCCGCAACCTCACAGAAAAGTTGTGGCCATCGGCTGGAGGGTGAGAAAATGAGAGCCCAAAAACACATAAGGGGTCTGGGTACAGGTATCCCGACCCTATAAGATACATAGAGGGGTCCATTAGGGATCCCTCGTGGGCAAAAAATTGCCCAATTTTCTTATTTTGTCAGATACGCAGATCCATGCCGATTCTCAGCATGTCCCCCTTTGTAAACTCCCACTGCATCTAACCCCATGCTGTGCACGGTCAAAGGCCATGCCCAGCTTGTGTTTGGGAGCAAGCTGCAGGGTTGGCCGCAGGGCCTGCCACTAGACCAGGCCATGCATGGAGCTGGTTATATTAATATGCGTGCTAAAAAAAATAGAAATTCACTGAAAGAACCAAAGGTTAAAGGGATGTTATAGTTAGGTTCTGAGTGTACTAGCACAAAACAATTGATATTCAGCTGTTATAGTTATACTTATAGTTAAAATTATCTGAAGAAACTAAAACTCATGACATTAAGTAACTTAAGGTAAATGAGTCATAGTTTCTTAACATAAGTTTAACTATAAGTTTAACTTTAACTGCTGAACCTCTATAGTTGTGTGCGAGTAAATTCAGAACCTACCTATAACGTCCCTGTAGCCTTTGGTTTTTCAGTGAATAAATATATATATATATATATATATATATATATATATATATATATATATATATATATATCCCTGGGGGACAAAGGGCAACCCATGCAGGGTAAAATTTATGAAGGGGGACTTGAAAACTCCCTTTGGTATGTTAACAAACTATTAAAGTGAAATATAGAAATTCTACCATTTGGATCTATTGACATTGAACCATACCAATATGGTCACCGAAAA
Source organism: Calotriton arnoldi (assembly GCA_963921515.1). Taxonomy (NCBI): domain Eukaryota; kingdom Metazoa; phylum Chordata; class Amphibia; order Caudata; family Salamandridae; genus Calotriton; species Calotriton arnoldi. Next base: position 1,848,118 of record CAWUFW010002735.1, on the reverse strand, counting down.
GATGAGGTATAGGACACAAGGAAGGCACTGTTTGGCAAGGATTGATAAAGGCTAATGCCAAAACGTGTCTCCAAATGCCAATAAAAGATGAAATGGTGATCCCGTGAGTGCTCCGTGTGCTCCTATGGATGTGGTTTTTCAAGTATGCGCGAGTCCACCCTCGCGGAACGGATCTAGCACCCGCCCTGAGTACGGCAAGTAAGGTGGAACTCTGGAAACTAATTTACTGTATTTTGCCTGAACCGCCACGTCGCATCTTTGCTGGTATGCTTCTTGTGATTGGTTTCAGCAATTATCGAATTGCGGGATGAGATGGCCATTTGACCTACACCCGGAGAAGTTTCTTGAGTGGATCTTGACAGTGGCTGTGGCGAGGGACGCCATTTCGAAGAATTAACATGGCGAGTACAATGATATATTTCCCCTGGGGAAAAGAGGGCAACACATGCAGGGTAAAATTTATGAAGGGGGACTTGAAAACTGCCTTTGGTATGTTAACAAACTATTAAAGTGAAATATAGAAATTCTACCATTTGGATCTATTGACATTGAACCATACCAATATGGCCGCTGAAAAGATGAGTTATTGGACACAAGGAAGGCAGTCCCCTTTCTATTACAGCAGAAAGTCCTCCAATGAGGATGTAACATGGTGGACATTTAAACGCTGTGTGTAGCCTTATCATTTGCACTGTTTGGCAAGGATTGATAAAGGCTAACGCCGAAACGCATCTCCAAATGACAATAAAAGATGAAATGGTGATCCCGTGAGTGCTCCGTGTGGTCCTTTGGATGTGGTTTTTCAAGTATGCACGAGTCCACCCTCGCGGAACGGATCTAGCACCCACCCTGAGTTCGGCAAGTAAGGTGGAACTCTGGAAACATATACATATATATATTGAAGTCAGGGGCATTACTGTGAGCAAGGTCTCTGCAAGACCAAAACACATAGGAGTTCTGTTTGTTCCTGTAAGAAAATTACAATTAATTACAAGCAATAAATAACGGATTTTTGACCCGTATCCAGAGTGCGACCCAATCTTTTTCTTCAACTGAATGAAAAGTGTCTTGGGCTTGGTGATAATATAGATATATATATATATATATATATTCACTGAAAAAACCATAGGTTTCAGACACATTATAGTTAGAAATTAGCATTTAAAAACACTTTGAAATTCACTGAAAAAACCATAGGTTTTAGGGACAGTTATAGTTAGTTGGACATTTCACTCGTACAAAACCCGTGAAATTCCCCTGTTATAGTTAGTTCAGCTAACTATAACTCGCGCCCCGCAATGCACTGCTGATGACGTCACATATTACATCACTCATGACATGGTCAGTGACATCACTGATGACATCACTGATGACATCTCAAATGACATCACTGATGACATCATGCAGTGACTGTGTGTTTTTGTAAAGTTTAAATATTTTTAATATATATAGGAAAAGACGTATTGAAGAATGAGTGGGTGTATAAGTGTCTGTATGGATGATTTAGTAGGTGCGTGACTGACTCTATAAGTGAGTGATTTAACGTATCTTACTGAATGCATGGGTTAGTGACTAAACTGGGTGAATGTCTGTATCCGTCTGTCTGTTGCTGTGTAAGTGGCTGCATGTGTTTGTGAATAGCTACATGAGTGTCTATATGAGTTATTGAATGGTTGTCTGAGTATCTGTATGGGTGCCTGAGTGTTTGTGTGGGAGGGGTGTGTGCGACTCTGTGCATACATGTGCGAGTGGGTGATTCACTGGGTGGATGGTTTCAAGAGTGCATCTGTGATAGACTGTATGGGTGGGTAAGTGTGTGTAAGAGTGTGTTGGTGAGTGAATGTATGTCCCAGTGGTACATGTGTGAGTAACTACATATGTGAAAGGCAGTATATATGTGTGTTGGAGTATATAAATAGCTATAAGCGAGAGTGAGTGATTGTGATAGTGGCTGTATGGATGAGTGTGTGCTTGTGTCAGTGATTGTATAAGAGCGTAACAATGTGGTAGTATTTGTATGATTAAGTGAGCTGGTGTGTGTATAACTGTATAGGTGAGTAAATGGCAGTGTGTTTAATTATTTGCATGACTGACTAGGTGTGTGAGTACCTCTATGGATGAGTGGCGGTGTTTGAGTGTCTATATAGGAGTAAGAGTGCATATGGATAGTCCTGTACTGAGTGACCATAAGTATGAGTGACTGTACGGGTGAGTGAGTGGATGTGTGTGTGTAGACCTAAGAATCAGTGAGTGGGTATGTAGTTATTGGTGTTGGAGTGTCTGGTTTTGCGAATGGCAGTCTGTAATTTAGATTGGGTGTATCAAAGGTTATATTAGGGTGTGAGGAGGTGCATCAGATTATCACGTGGATGATGTCATCAGTGATGTCATTTGAGATGTCATCAGTGATGTCATCAGTGATGTCACTGACCATGTCATGAGTGATGTAATATGTGACGTCATCAGCAGTGCATTGCGGGGCGCGAGTTATAGTTAGCTGAACTAACTATAACAGGGGAATTTCACGGGTTTTGTACGAGTGAAATGTCCAACTAACTATAACTGTCCCTAAAACCTATGGTGTTTTCAGTGAATTTCAAAGGTTTTTAAATGCTAATTTCTAACTATAACGTGTCTGAAACCTATAGTTTTTTCAGTGAATTTCAAAGGTTTTTTAAATGCTGATTTCTAACTATAACGTACCTGAAACCTATGGTTTTTCAGTGAATTTCAAAGGTTTTTAAATGCTAATTTCTAACTATAACGCCCTAAAACCTATGGTTTTTTCAGTGAATTTCAAAGGTTTTGTAAATGACAATTTTTAAATGTATTAATTGTTATATTTATTTTTTGATACTGATTTACTACATTTTTAAAACTATTTATTTTTATATATTTTATTTATTAAATTACATTGTAATTACATTATACATTACATTACAAAATATACTTTCTCAGAATGAATTACTTTAGTTTAAATAGTTTGCAAATAGGCAATAGAGTTTTAAGTACAGTAGTTACAGTTGTTGCAATGGGCAACACAATTTCAAACACAATGCAACATTGAGCTCAATGTGAATTTCTAGTTAAATGCAATTAGTTACTTTATGGATTACTTTTCTAACCACAGGACTGGATCCTAGATTCAGTCCTGGGACATCTCCTGTAAACAGTTGAGTAAAAGCGTTTTGGTAACAGTAGTGATTTTTAAGGAATATTATTGTATTTTAAAAGTTGACACTTAGAAACTTTTTCACATAGAATCACCAATGTTATCCTATGGGAGGAAATTCACTTAGCAGGTAAGTAGTGTTATCGTTACTTTTTCTTACTCAGTGTTGGATCCTGGATCCAGCACTGGTGCATCTCCTGTAAACAGTTGAAAGAATGCGTTTAAGTCATACAGGCGATTTTTAAGGAATATTTGTAATTTGTGAAAATCGACACTTTGAAACTTTTCTGCTGAAAAACAGACAATGGATTCCTATGGAAGGAAATATAAGTTACTGGTAAGTACGGTTAGAATTACTTTTCAGGGTCAGTGCTGGGCTAAAAGAAGCAGCACTGGGTTCTCTCCTGATAACAGGTGAGTAAATCGGAATTCGTAGTTCGGTTGATTTTAGAGGAATATTATAAAGTTCCAAAACTCCACACTTAGAAGAATTTCCAAGTGAAACCAGTCAATGTTAGCCTATGGAAGGAAATTCAAGTTACTGGTAAGTACGGTTAAAATTACTTTTCAGGATCAGTACTGGGCTGAAAGATGCAGCACTGAGGTCTCTCCTGATAACAGGTGAGTAAATCGGAATTCGTATTTCGGCTGATTTTAGATGAATATTTGTATGTTTCAAAAATCGACACTTAGAAACTTTTTCAGCAAAAAAGCAGGCAATGATATCCTATGGAAGGAAATTCAAGTTACTGGTAAGTACGGTTAAAATTACTTTTCAGGATCAGTACTGGGCTGAAAGATGCAGCACTGAGGTCTCTCCTGATATCAGGTGAGTAAATCGGAATTCGTAGTTTGGTTGATTTTAGAGGAATATTATAAAGTTCCAAAACTCCACACTTAGAAGAATTTCCAAGTGAAACCAGTCAATGATATCCTATGGAAGGAAATTCAAGTTGCTGGTAAGTACGGTTAAAATTACTTTTCAGGATCAGTACTGGGCTGAAAGATGCAGCACTGAGGTCTCTCCTGATAACAGGTGAGTAAATCGGAATTCGTATTTCGGCCGATTTTAGAGGAATATTTGTATGTTTCAAAAATCGACACTTAGAAACTTTTTCAGCAAAAGCAGGCAATGATATCCTATGGAAGGAAATTCAAGTTACTGGTAAGTACGGTTAAAATTACTTTTCAGGATCAGTACTGGGCTGAAAGATGCAGCACTGAGGTCTCTCCTGATAACAGGTGAGTAAATCGGAATTCGTAGTTCGGTTGATTTTAGAGGAATATTATAAAGTTCCAAAACTCCACACTTAGAAGAATTTCCAAGTGAAACCAGTCAATGATATCCTATGGAAGGAAATTCAAGTTGCTGGTAAGTACGGTTAAAATTACTTTTCAGGATCAGTACTGGGCTGAAAGATGCAGCACTGAGGTCTCTCCTGATAACAGGTGAGTAAATCGGAATTCGTATTTCGGCCGATTTTAGAGGAATATTTGTATGTTTCAAAAATCGACACTTTGAAACTTTTTCAGCAAAAAGCAGGCAATGATATCCTATGGAAGGAAATTCAAGTTACTGGTAAGTACGGTTAAAATTACTTTTCAGGATCAGTACTGGGCTGAAAGATGCAGCACTGAGGTCTCTCCTGATAACAGGTGAGTAAATCGGAATTCGTAGTTCGGTTGATTTTAGAGGAATATTTGCACAATGGTGAAGGAAGGGGTGGGGCCTGAGGTGACATGTCTGCAAACACGCCCTGTGGCGCGTTTTAAGTTGGAGAATTAATTCCTCCTCAATCCTGAGGGTCCCTAGGGGCCAACTAGCCCACCAGGAACCTCCAGTATGCGCCAGGGGCTGCGTTGCAGAGAGGTGTACAGAGGCCACGCCCCTTTTTACAACACTCTGCAACGCAGCTCCGTGGTGCTTACTGGAGGTACCTGGTGGGCTAGTTGGCCCTAGGACCCTCAGGATTGAAGAGGATTAATTCCCCATCTAAAAATGCGCCACGGGGCCTGTTTGCACACATGTCACCTGAAGCCCCGCCCCTCCCTTCACCACTGTACAAGCGCGCCCGTGGCGCATTTTAAGTTGGGGATTAAGTCCCCTTGAATCCTGAGGGTCCCTGGAGTCCAACTAGCCCACCATGTACCTCCAAAGCGCCACAGAGCTGCGTTGCAGAGGTGTAAAAGGGGCGTGGCCTCTGTACACCTCTCTGCAACGCAGCCCCTGGCGCATACTGGAGGTTCCTGGTGGGCTAGTTAGCCCCAGGGACCCCCAGTATTCAAGGGGAAATCGTTCCCCATCTGCAAACGCGCCAGGGGCGCGTTTGCAGAGTGGTGAAAGAAGGGGCGTGGCCTCCGGCACGATGCCGGTCTTTTTTTTTGTATGGGAGGGGGCTGCGTGGCCCCCTTCCCTTGGCCTCTTTTGGCCCGGGGACCCCATCCCCCGGGGCATGAGGATTTTCTTTTTTTTTTTAAATATAATAAAACAGGAAGGCGTGGCCCCCCTTCCCTGGGCCTATATTGACGCCGGGGACCCCATCCCCCGGGGCATGCCCTGTTTTTTTAAATTTTGATATATTTGGAGGGGGCTGCGTGGCCCCCCTCCTCAGGCCATTTAAGGCCCCGGGGACCCCATCCCCGGGCCGGCCTTTCCTCTTTTTTTTTTTCTTGGGGAGGGGGCCGCGTGGCCCCCCTCCCGGGCCACTACTTGCCCGGGGACCCCATCCCCGGGGCTGGCCCTCTCCGTTGGGGACTGTGGGGGTCCCCAATCCCCCACAGTCCCGCCGGCTCCCCGCGTCCCTTGGGAGCCCGCATTGCTTTTCACATGAGGAGCTGCTAACATGCAGCTCCCCATGTGGAAAGCAATGTGTTGTTGGATAGCGAGAGCAGGTTCCTGCTCTCGCCTCAATATCCAAAGCAAGTTTGCAATGACAGGACGGGAGCCGCGAGGCTCCAGTCCTGTCATTACAAACAGCAGTGTCCCGGGGTAGGCACCCCGGGACACTGCAGGAGCCGGCCCTGGGGGTGGCGGTCCCCAGGAGCCATCAAGGGCTCCAGGAGGGGGCCGCGCGGCCCCCTCCCATCCAGTGCACAGCCCCGGGGAGGTGGTGGTCCCCGGGGCTCTGGGGGTCTGTAACGGACCCCCATATTTATTTTCTATGTGCCCCGGGGAGGTGGTGGTCCCCGGGGCGTGTGGGGGGGCTGGAGCCCCCACACGTTATTTAAAATTTTAAAAGAAGCCCCGGGGTGGCGGTCCCCGGGGCTGCGGGAGGGCAGGAGAGCCCTCCCGCACCATTTTTATGAAGCCCCGGGGGTGGCGGTCCCGGGCTCAGGGAGCCTTAGAGGCCCCCACATTAAATTTAAACCCCCACCATGCCCCCGGGACTTGGCCCACCCGGGGCAAATTAACATCGAGCGCGGGAGACCGCACTTTTTTTTTCTTTTTTTCGGCAGGATCCGCGCTCCCTGAGCGCATCCTGCCGATTAAAAAAAAAATGCTTTTTCTACCCAGGGGTCCTTGTGGGACCCCTGAGCAGACCTAGGGAGTCAGGGTGTTTCTACCCTGCCTCCTTTGTGCGTTTTGCGCATTTTTACTGCTTTCTTGTTCCTCGGTTCTACCGAGGAACAAGATGGCTGCCAACACTTCCTGGTTTGGAGTGTTGACAGCCAATTAGCAGACAGCTCCTGATCGGGAGGGTGCGCGAATCCAACGCGGCCATAGATATATATGTGATTTTCCTTTTGATTTTCTCAGGAACTACTGAACGGATTTACACCATTTAACAAAAAGGGTTCTTTCTGAACCAAGAACTACCTCTTTGCCAAATTTGGTGTAATTCCGTTCAGCAGTTCGGGCTGTAGCCGTGTCTAAAGTTTCCTATGGGAAAATGAATGGGGAAAACACGCTTTGGGACCTCCTTTTTCTCGGCCCCCGCTTGACGAATCACCCCGAGACTTTCAGGGTAGGAACGGACCGGAGCGGGCCATAAAGTTTGAAAATTTCGCAAAGATTCGTCAACCGGCAGGAGAGTTATTTCAAATAGAATGTCGCGGATTTCCTATGGAAAATAGTTCCTAACTATAACTATCTACTGGCGACCGCCAGTGGATAATATATATATATATATAAATATATATATATATATATATATATATATATATATATATATCTTTCGATCGTTGCCCTGAAATTGAAACGCACTCCGTGAAGGTTGGATAACAGTCCTTTTATTGCATGAACTCGGCATGCCACACCGAGTACAATCTGCCGACGCGTTTCGGGACAGCATGTCCCTTCTTCTGAGCTGTGTTCTGCGCAGTCTCAGTTAGCCAGTCCCCATAATATGCAATTACTTATTCCTCTCAGGTGAGTATTTTAAGAACTAAGGCATTATGGGGACCGGTAGTGCAACTTTGCATTTATTGTCCTCCAGTGGACACTGAGGCCATAGCAGTCTATTTCACAAATATTAAAACCCTCCAGTGGGCCTCAATGTGGCATCCGAGTTTCAAATCAGCTGCCTTCACGCCGCTATTACCACCCAGCATGATCCCAGGCTCAGCGGTCTCCCAATCATTTCAGGGGCGGTGCAGTCTTCCGAGCCGGACCGCCGCGTATAAATCTTTCGATCGTTGCCCTGAAATTGAAACGCACTCCGTGAAGGTTGGATAACAGTCCTTCTATTGCATGAACTCGGCATGCCACACCGAGTACAATCTGCCGACGCGTTTCGGGACAGCATGTCCCTTCTTCACAGGCTGTGTTCTGCGCAGTCTCAGTTAGCCAGTCCCCATAATATGCAATTACTTATTCCTCTCAGGTGAGTATTTTAAGAACTAAGGCATTATGGGACCGGTAGTGCAACTTTGCATTTATTGTCCTCCAGTGGACACTGAGGCCATAGCAGTCTATTTCACAAATATTAAAACCCTCCAGTGGGCCTCAATGTGGCATCCGAGTTTCAAATCAGCTGCCTTCACGCCGCTTGTTACCACCCAGCATGATCCCAGGCTCAGCGGTCTCCCAATCATTTCAGGGCGGTGCAGTCTTCCGCAGCCGGACCGCGCGTATTAAATCTTTCGATCGTTGCCCTGAAATTGAAACGCACTCCGTGAAGGTTGGATAACAGTCCTTTTATTGCATGAACTCGGCATGCCACACCGAGTACAATCTGCCGACGCTTTCGCGACAGCATGTCCCTTCTTCACAGGCTGTGTTCTGCGCAGTCTCAGTTAGCCAGTCCTCATAATATGCAATTGCTTATTCCTTCAGGTGAGTATTTTAGAACTGAGGCATTATGGGATCGGTAGCAACTCTGCATTTATTGTCCTCCAGTGAGACATAGCAGCTTCATTTCCACAAACATTAGAACTCCAGATAGGCAATCTGGCTCGGTAACAGCTGCTCACGCTGTACCACTCAGCATGATTCCAGGCTCAGCGTCTCCCAATCATTTCAGGCGGTGTAGCCTGTCCGAGCCGACCGCTGCATTAATCTTTCGATCGCTGCCCTGAAATAAACGCACTCGCGGAAGGTTGGATAACAGTCCTTTATTGCATGAACTCGGCATGCCACACCGATCAGCAATCTGGCCGACGCTGCTGCGACAGCATGTCCCTTCTTCACAGGTTGTAGCTCTGCAGTTAGCCAGTCCCCATAATATGCAATTACTTATTCCTCTCAGGTGAGTATTTTAAGAACTAGGCATTATGGGACGGTAGTGCAACTTCGCATTTATTGTCCTCCAGTGGACACTGAGGCCATAGCAGTCTATTTCACAAATATTGAAACCCTCCAGTGGGCCTCAATGTGGCATCCGAGTTTCAAATCAGCTGCCTTCACGCCGCTATTACCATCCAGCATGATCCCAGGCTCAGCGGTCTCCCAATCATTTCAGGGGCGGTGCAGTCTTCACAGCCGGACCGCCGCGTATTAAATCTTTCGATCGTTGCCCTGAAATTGAAAACGCACTCCGTGAAGGTTGGATAACAGTCCTTTTATTGCATGAACTCGGCATGCCACACGAGTACAATCTGCCGACGCGTTTCGGGACAGCATGTCCCTCCTTCATGGGCTGTGTTCTGCGCAGTCTCAGTTAGCCAGTCCCCATAATATGCAATTACTTATTCCTCTCAGGTGAGTATTTTAAGAACTAAGGCATTATGGGACCGGTAGTGCAACTTGCATTTATTGTCCTCCAGTGGACACTGAGGCCATAGCAGTCTATTTCACAAATATTAAAACCCTCCAGTGGGCCTCAATGTGGCATCCGAGTTTCAAATCAGCTGCCTTCACGCCGCTATTACCACCCAGCATGATCCCAGGCTCAGCGGTCTCCCAATCATTTCAGGGGCGGTGCAGTCTTCCGCAGCCGGACCGCCGCGATTAAATCTTTCGATCGTTGCACTGAAATTGAAAACGCACTCCGTGAAGGTTGGATAACAGTCCTTTTATTGCATGAACTCGGCATGCCACACCGAGTACAATCTGCCGACGCGTTTCGGGACAGCATGTCCCTTCTTCACAGGCTGTAGTTCTGCGCAGTCTCAGTTAGCCAGTCCCATAATATGCAATTACTTATTCCTCTCAGGTGAGTATTTTAAGAACTAAGGCATTATGGGACCGGTAGTGCAACTTTGCATTTATTGTCCTCCAGTGGACACTGAGGCCATAGCAGTCTATTTCACAAATATTAAAACCCTCCAGTGGGCCTCAATGTGGCATCCGAGTTTCAAATCAGCTGCCTTCACGCCTCTATTACCACCCAGCATGATCCCAGGCTCAGTGGTCTCCCAATCATTTCAGGGGCGGTGCAGTCTTCCACAGCCGGACCGCCGCGTATTAAATCTTTCGATCGTTGCCCTGAAATTGAAAACGCACTCCGTGAAGGTTGGATGACAGTCCTTTTATTGCATGAACTCGGCATGCCACACGAGTACAATCTGCCGGCGCGTTTTGGGACAGCATGTCCCTTCTTCACAGGCTGTGTTCTGCGCAGTCTCAGTTATGCCAGTCCCCATAATATGCAATTACTTATTCCTCTCAGGTGAGTATTTTAAGAACTACGGCATTATGGGACGGTAGTGCAACTTGCATTTATTGTCCTCCAGTGGACACTGGAGGCCATAGCAGTCTATTTCACAAATATTAGAAACCCTCCAGTGGGCCTCAATGTGGCATCCGAGTTTCAAATCAGCTGCCTTCACGCCGCTATTACCACCCAGCATGATCCCAGGCTCAGCGGTCTCCCAATCATTTCAGGGGCGGTGCAGTCTTCCGCAGCCGGACCGCCGCGCATTAAATCTTTCGATCGTTGCCCTGAAATGTGGAAAGCACTCCGTGAAGGTTGGATAGCAGTCCTTTTATTGCATGAACTCGGCATGCCACACCGAGTACAATCTGCCGACGCGTTTCGGGACAGCATGTCCCTTCTTCACAGGCTGTGTTCTGCGCAGTCTCAGTTTGTGAAATAGACTGCTATGGCCTCAGTGTCCACTGGAGGACAATAAATGCAAAGTTGCACTACCGGTCCCATAATGCCTTAGTTCTTAAAATACTCACCTGAGAGGAATAAGTAATTGCATATTATGGGGACTGGCTAACTGAGACTGCGCAGAACACAGCCTGTGAAGAAGGGACATGCTGTCCCAAAACGCGTCGGCAGATTGTACTCGGAGTGGCATGCCGAGTTCATGCAATAAAAGGACTGTTATCCAACCTTCACGGAGTGCGTTTTCAATTTCAGGGCAACGATCGAAAGATTTAATACGCGGCGGTCCGGCTGCGGAAGACTGCACCCGCCCTGAAATGATTGGGAGACCGCTGAGCCTGGGATCATGCTGGGTGGCTAATAGCGGCGTGAAGGCAGCTGATTTGAAACTCGGATGCCACATTGAGGCCCACTGGAGGGTTTTAATATTTGTGAAATAGACTGCTATGGCCTCAGTGTCCACTGGAGGACAATAAATGCAAAGTTGCACTACCGGTCCCATAATGCCTTAGTTCTTAAAATACTCACCTGAGAGGAATAAGTAATTGCATATTATGGGGACTGGCTAACTGAGACTGCGCAGAACACAGCCTGTGAAGAAGGGACATGCTGTCCCGAAACGCGTTGGCAGATTGTACTCGGAGTGGCATGCCGAGTTCATGCAATAAAAGGACTGTTATCCAACCTTCACGGAGTGCGTTTCAATTTCAGGGCAACGATCGAAAGATTTAATACGCGGCGGTCCGGCTGCGGAAGACTGCACCGCCCCTGAAATGATTGGGAGACCGCTGAGCCTGGGATCATGCTGGGTGGTAATAGCGGCGTGAAGGCAGCTGATTTGAAACTCGGATGCCACATTGAGGCCCACTGGAGGGTTTTAATATTTGTGAAATAGACTGCTATGGCCTCAGTGTCCACTGGAGGACAATAAATGCAAAGTTGCACTACCGGTCCCATAATGCCTTAGTTCTTAAAATACTCACCTGAGAGGAATAAGTAATTGCATATTATGGGGACTGGCTAACTGAGACTGCGCATAACACAGCCTGTGAAGAAGGGACATGCTGTCCCGAAACGCGTCGGCAGATTGTACTCGGTGTGGCATGCCGAGTTCATGCAATAAAAGGACTGTTATCCAACCTTCACGGAGTGCGTTTTCAATTTCAGGGCAACGATCGAAAGATTTAATACGCGGCGGTCCGGCTGCGGAAGACTGCACCGCCCCTGAAATGATTGGGAGACCGCTGAGCCTGGGATCATGCTGGGTGGTAATAGCGGCGTGAAGGCAGCTGATTTGAAACTCGGATGCCACATTGAAGCCCACTGGAGGGTTTTAATATTTGTGAAATAGACTGCTATGGCCTCAGTGTCCACTGGAGGACAATAAATGCAAAGTTGCACTACCGGTCCCATAATGCCTAAGTTCTTAAAATACTCACCTGAGAGGAATAAGTAATTGCATATTATGGGGACTGGCTAACTGAGACTGCGCAGAACACAGCCTGTGAAGAAGGGACATGCTGTCCCGAAACGCGTCGGCAGATTGTACTCGGTGTGGCATGCCGAGTTCATGCAATAAAAGGACTGTTATCCAACCTTCACGGAGTGCGTTGCCAATTTCAGGGCAACGATCGAAAGATTTAATACGCGGCGGTCCGGCTGCGGAAGACTGCACCGCCCCTGAAATGATTGGGAGACCGCTGAGCCTGGGATCATGCTGGGTGGTAATAGCGGCGTGAAGGCAGCTGATTTGAAACTCGGATGCCACATTGAGGCCCACTGGAGGGTTTTAATATTTGTGAAATAGACTGCTATGGCCTCAGTGTCCACTGGAGGACAATAAATGCAAAGTTGCACTACCGGTCCCATAATGCCTTAGTTCTTAAAATACTAACCTGAGAGGAATAAGTAATTGCATATTATGGGGACTGGCTAACTGAGACTGCGCAGAACACAGCCTGTGAAGAAGGGACATGCTGTCCCAAAACGCGTCGGCAGATTGTACTCGGTGTGGCATGCCGAGTTCATGCAATAAAGGACTGTTATCCAACCTTCACGGAGTGCGTTTTCAATTTCAGGGCAACGATCGAAAGATTTAATACGCGGCGGTCCGGCTGCGGAAGACTGCACCGCCCCTGAAATGATTGGGAGACCGCTGAGCCTGGGATCATGCTGGGTGGTAATAGCGGCGTGAAGGCAGCTGATTTGAAACTCGGATGCCACATTGAGGCCCACTGGAGGGTTTTAATATTTGTGAAATAGACTGCTATGGCCTCAGTGTCCACTGGAGGACAATAAATGCAAAGTTGCACTACCGGTCCCATAATGCCTTAGTTCTTAAAATACTCACCTGAGAGGAATAAGTAATTGCATATTATGGGGACTGGCTAACTGAGACTGCGCAGAACACAGCCTGTGAAGAAGGGACATGCTGTCCCGAAACGCGTCGGCAGATTGTACTCGGTGTGGCATGCCGAGTTCATGCAATAAAAGGACTGTTATCCAACCTTCACAGAGTGCGTTTTTCAATTTCAGGGCAACGATCGAAAGATTTAATACGCGGCGGTCCGGCTGCGGAAGACTGCACCGCCCCTGAAATGATTGGGAGACCGCTGAGCCTGGGATCATGCTGGGTGGTAATAGCGGCGTGAAGGCAGCTGATTTGAAACTCGGATGCCACATTGAGGCCCACTGGAGGGTTTTAATATTTGTGAAATAGACTGCTATGGCCTCAGTGTCCACTGGAGGACAATAAATGCAAAGTTGCACTACCGGTCCCATAATGCCTTAGTTCTTAAAATACTCACCTGAGAGGAATAAGTAATTGCATATTATGGGGACTGGCTAACTGAGACTGCGCAGAACACAGCCTGTGAAGAAGGGACATGCTGTCCCGAAACGAGTCGGCAGATTGTACTCGGTGTGGCATGCCGAGTTCATGCAATAAAAGGACTGTTATCCAACCTTCACGGAGTGCGTTTTCAATTTCAGGGCAACGATCGAAAGATTTAATACGCGGCGGTCCGGCTGCGGAAGACTGCACCGCCCCTGAAATGATTGGGAGACCGCTGAGCCTGGGATCATGCTGGGTGGTAATAGCGGCGTGAAGGCAGCTGATTTGAAACTCGGATGCCGCATTGAGGCCCACTGGAGGGTTTTAATATTTGTGAAATAGACTGCTATGGCCTCAGTGTCCACTGGAGGACAATAAATGCAAAGTTGCACTACCGGTCCCATAATGCCTTAGTTCTTAAAATACTCACCTGAGAGGAATAAGTAATTGCATATTATGGGGACTGGCTAACTGAGACTGCGCAGAACACAGCCTGTGAAGAAGGGACATGCTGTCCCGAAACGCGTCGGCAGATTGTACTCGGTGTGGCATGCCGAGTTCATGCAATAAAAGGACTGTTATCCAACCTTCACGGAGTGCGTTTTCAATTTCAGGGCAACGATCGAAAGATTTAATACGCGGCGGTCCGGCTGCGGAAGACTGCACCGCCCCTGAAATGATTGGGAGACCGCTGAGCCTGGGATCATGCTGGGTGGTAATAGCGGCGTGAAGGCAGCTGATTTGAAACTCGGATGCCACATTGAGGCCCACTGGAGGGTTTTAATATTTGTGAAATAGACTGCTATGGCCTCAGTGTCCACTGGAGGACAATAAATGCAAAGTTGCACTACCGGTCCCATAATGCCTTAGTTCTTAAAATACTCACCTGAGAGGAATAAGTAATTGCATATTATGGGGACTGGCTAACTGAGACTGCGCAGAACACAGCCTGTGAAGAAGGGACATGCTGTCCCGAAACGCGTCGGCAGATTGTACTCGGTGTGGCATGCCGAGTTCATGCAATAAAAGGACTGTTATCCAACCTTCACGGAGTGCGTTTTCAATTTCAGGGCAACGATCGAAAGATATATATATATATATATATATATATATATATATATATATATATATATATATATATATATATATTTCTCTACTTTACTGAACCGTTTTGTTGGCTTATATATGTGAGATAACCACAGTCCTTGTTGCCGCGTCCTCAGCAGCAAAAAGCAGGTACGGACCACAACGTGGAGTTTAGAATAAAGTCCTTTTTATTGCAAAATAAAGTGCATCCAAGAATATAGCAAGAAAGTGCCCAGCCTGACGCGTTTCAACCGCGTTTCCACGGTCTTGATCACATGACGTGCTGGACCAATGAAAACCATTATTTAGTGACACAGTGATAATGCGTGAGCAATGTGATCGACTCCTCACAACAATAGATATAGAAATGGAAATAGAAAAATCCTAATGTAAAGACAACCCTAAAATGAAGATATAATAGTTTCTGGTTTTTAGAAAAGCATACAAAACCAACATTACTTTGTAAAGACACACAAAAGGAGGACACAGTTCATAGTCACTGATTCTTGGTTAGACCGCATAGAAGAATATATATAACAAAACACATACATGTAATGTAAGCTGTGAACGAGTAATACTGACATAGTATTAAACAAAACAGCCTGCAATATAGTAACAGATGTGATATGCGGTACCGGTCCCTCCTATGTGAGCTCTATATTGCTGGAAAGAGTCAGAAACTCAATAAAGTGCGAGTGCAAAATGTGCATGGAAAGTGCAAAGTGTCAGTAATACCTATTGAATATATATATGATTAATACACAAAAATAAATAAAATCAGGCGTCACAGACCAGCCCACAAATAAACAACTAAAGTGCAAGTGCACTGTAAACATATAACTAAGCGCAGGAAGAAAAATCATAGATCAATCAATTGTATATGTGTATTGCACAGTTGTTATACATAGCACACTGAAGTGCAAGTGCATGGTAAACTGGATATGTGCAAATGAGCGTCATTATATAAATTATCAGCGCCACCAGAATATATAGTACATATGATTCAAGGAGCTAAAACCAGCAGATACTCTGTAAAAACCTGGTAAAACCGTGGAACCCAGGTTAAAACCAAGTAAAAAACAGAGATAAAAACCAGATAAAAGTCAACCTAGATCACATATCAGTATAGTAATTACTGATACCAAACTAAAGTGCAAGTGCCTGGCAAACTGGATTTAAGCAAATGAGTAAATGTCAAAATGAATCATATTGACGCCTCCAGAGTATACAGTACATTTGATTCAAAGGGTTAAAAACCAGTAAAAACTCTCTAAAACCTGGTAAAACCGGGAGAACCCAGGTTAAAACCAAGTAAGAACAGAGATAAAACCAGCCAAAAACCACCTTTGACCACACAGCACATATTCTACACAGAGACACCAAGACCCTCAGTCTATGAAAAATTGTGCAAATCTTTGCTGGTATTGAGACCGTTCGGCATCTTGGTGTCTAGTAGCATGATAAATTCCGATTCCAGCTGCCTTAATCTTTTCTCTCGATTGCCACCTCTGCTGGACTTGGGTACAGGGCCTATAACATAGTAACTAAGGTCATTGAGGTTATTGTTGTGAAACAATTTCAGGTGTCGTGCCACAGGGTAGTTTGGGTCTGAATTTACTATTGCTCGTAAATGTTGGAGAATTCTATTAAAAGCTTGCAGTTTGGTACTTCCAACATATAGTAAATGACAAGTACATTCCAATATATACACTGCAAAGTCTGTTCTACAGGTAAAATGGCCCTGGATTTTAATGGGTTGGGAACTGAAAGCAGTAGTGTACTCAGAGGTGTTTTTACCAAATTTACATGCTCGACATGAGCTACATTTAAAAGACCTGATCTAGTTGATAACCAAGTAGTGGAGACAGTCACCTCTGGACTAGTTCTGACGAGTGCGTCTCTCATCGATGGTGCTCGTCTAAAAGTGAGAGACGGGAGCTCTGGCAATATTTGTGACAATGTAATGTCAGACCGTACTATAGGCCAGTTTTTATAGAGGATTTTACGTACTTGTCTCTCCTGTCTGCAATACATGGTTATCAGTCTGATAGTACTACTGGGTTCTACAATGTTAGGGTCATTGGCAATCTGATTAGGCAAAGTGCTGGTAATGGTAGCTGTTAAACATTCTTCCCTAGTAAGACTGTTGGCTCTGTCGAGGGCTGCTTTTAACTCATTAGTTTTGTAACCTCTGGCACTGAAACGTTGGAGAGCTTCTGATTGGCAAGATTTTAAATCGGCCTCCAAACTGCACATACGCCTGATTCTAAGAAACTCTCCGTAAGGAATACTACGGATAAGATGGTTAGGGTGAGAACTACTGGCGTGAAGTACAGAGTTGCCAGCAGTCTTTTTCCTGTGAAGTTTGGTATGAATAGCATTATCCTCAATGTATATTTTGACATCCAAGAATTGCACCCTCTCATTGCTAATATCAGCAGTGAAGTTAAGGTTGAGCATATTATTGTTAAGACTGTCAACAAACTGTCTAGCTGATTCAATAGGTCCCTTCCAAATTAGGCAGACATCATCAATGAATCTCCACCACTGGAGTACATGTGTATCGAATACAGCCTTGTGGGTGGTCCTGAGGACATGCTCCTCCCACCAGTCAAAGTGTAAACACGCATAGCTAGGAGAGAAGCATGCCCCCATCGCCACCCCATGTACCTGTTGATAAACCTCCTTATTGAACATAAAATAATTGTTGGTAAGACAGATTTCAATCATTTTTAAAATCATTTTGTTATGTCCATGCATGTGAATACTGTGTTTATCTAAAAAGTAACGTACTGCATCAATGCCGACAGAATGGGGAATGCTGGTATATAGTGAACAAATGTCCATAACAATCAAGAAACAGTTGTCTTCCCATTTGACTGTCTGAAGTTTTGATAAAAAATGACCCGCGTCTCTGATAAAAGTAGGGAGATGCTCAACAAAATCATGTAAAAAGTAATCAACATATTTAGACATTGGTTCTAAAAGACTTTTCTGAGCTGAAATAATCGGTCTCCCTGGCACTGGTATTACATTTTTATGGATTTTAGGGATAAAATACAGTACTGGAGTAATTGGATACTCGTCCTTTAAGAAGCAGTATTCATTTTTAGTCAGTAATCCCAGGCGTTTCCACTGGGCCAGCTCGGTGAATACAGTGTCTTTGATTTGCCTAAGTTCTTGAAAGGTAGATTTTGTGTAGCAATCAGCATCGTTCAAATGGCGCAAGGCCTCTTCCATATAGAGGGTCCTAAACCATAACACTATGTTGCCCCCCTTGTCCGCCTTATTGATGATTACATTAGTGTTTTCTTGCAACTTGTGAATGAGTTTATTGAATGTCTGAATATTTTCGTTGTCTGACTTGCTGCATGACAGTTCAATTTAGTTTTTTCAAGTCTTCAATAGCGCATTCACTAAAAACATCAATGGCGTCTTTAGGCATGAAAGTAGAAGGCGGGCGAAAGGGGCTATTTGATGGACTACTACACCCAATGCCAAGCTCCCGCAAATCGTCCTGAGTAGAATTAGACATATGTCCTTCACCAGTGGCCAGGGACTGTAATGTCCTGAGCATACTTATATCTGACACTTGGAGAGTGGGGCAGAGTCCCGGTGGTGGCCCAATATTAGATGCAATGTCCGTTGCATTTTTGAGTTGGAAATGTTTTCGAAGCTTAAGTTTTCTAATAAACTTGAAGACATCTACCCTTGTCTGGGTATATTTAAAACAATTAGTGGGACAGTAGGATAAACCTAACGTCAGCAGTTGTTTTTCAGCGGTGGAGAGAACTGTGTCAGATAGATTGATAACAGTATTATCAGCATCAATTACTTTTGATTATATATATAAACTGCTCCTAACAGATTCACGCATGAGACAGCACTCTGTAGAGATGAAATAGATATTTAATAACACAAAGCAAAGGTAGACAATGTCTATGCGTTTCGGCTTTGAAGCCTTGTTCACAACGCTGCTTTGTTCCCAAAGTAAATGTTAAATAAAGTTTCATACATCATGGTCATCAAATGAGGCATACAATGTGCTGTAAACTTAGCAGTAAAACAGTCGGCCATTTTGGAACATGTTATCAATGCATATTATAAATATGAAAACAGATGCAATTACAGTGGTTATATACTGAAAGTCCTATTGAATACAAACATAATAACAAAATACTACTTAATTGGTGTGCCACAAAATAATATGCACACAATGCACCTCTTAATTCAGCCCAAGTGGGCAAAAATCATAAAAGCATAGAACAGGAACATCTTGTCCTATATGATTGCTAGTCAAGAAAAAAAGGACTAACCGAGTTTTTAACCGAATTAAAAATATAGAGATTGAATTCAGCCCCAATGGGCAAGGTCTTAAATACATGTGCAGAGGACATCAGTCAAATAATATACACACTAGACACTGCTTGATTTAGCCCAAATGGGAAACATCATAGGATATCTTGTCCAAAATAGTTGCGTGTCTCAAAAAAAATTAATTAATAGTCACAGAATTAAAGCCAAAATTATGAACATAGAGTAGGGTTCAGCCCCAGTGGGCAGAGTCTTCAATACATGTACAAAAGTTATATTGACCCACAATTGCCTCACAACTGTTTACAGTAGTAGAAAAATTCTGACCATGGTTGTTGGATAATTCATACTAGGTGACACATACACAGAAGTGTCACGTATTTATAGAAGAACTATTGCCAGCAAAAACTAGTAATACTAGAACAGAATGAAAAAATGATTAAATAAGACGATAAATAAAAATAATAATAATAATTTTTGGGGGATATCTTAGCTCTTCCGCTGTCATCTCTCGGTAAAAGCTCTGGATAACCTACATTAGAGATAGAAAACATATACTGTTTAGAACACATACTATGGTGACAAACAAAACAAATTAATAATTGAACAATTAAAAGCCTCTAGAAGGCATATTACTACAGTGCACAGATCATCTAATTACGAAGTCCAGAAAGAAAATACAGAGAAAAGAGAAATCTAGGTTCATATACATTCAGCAGAAAAGACATGTAGTGGACACCTTATTAGAGGAAAGTATACATCTCCTCATCGATATTCATGCCAGCCGGCTCCATGGGACCCATTCTTAGGATGTACCTACATTCAAGTTGTCTCAGGGCTTTCTCTCAATCCCCCCTCTCAAGGTTTTGACTACCTGATCTAGAATGCAGTAGGTCAACTTGAATGGATCTCTGTTGTGATGTTCCATAAAGTGTCTAGCTACCGGGTATGTTGTGTCGACATTCTTGATAGCACGCAGATGTTGTAGAACCCGCTTGTGGGCCTCTAAGTTAGTGCTACCGACATAACCTTTGGGACATGGACATTTTAATAGATAAACCACGTACTCAGATTTACAATTGAGTGGTTTCGAAATGTTCAAATGCTCTCAAAGACAAGTTGTTACCTCTGTCGTATTTTTACCATGCTGGCAGGCCTTGCATTTTGTGCATTTTTTAAACCCTTTATTGGGTTTAAGCCACTGTTGCTGTGTGATGGTATAGGTGTTAACTAGTTTGTTCCCTATTGTTTGCTAGCGTCGATATGTCAGGTCAGGTTTACGAGAGATATCCTTTCCTATAACTGAGTCTGGTTTGACCAGATACCAGTGTCTGTTTAGAGCTCTCCTTAACTCTTTGTGATGTGAATTGTAGGTGGTGATGAACCTGTTTACAGGCTTCACCTCCCTTTCTTCTTCTGTTTTCTTAAAGAGGAGATCTGTTCTTCTAGCTTTTCTAGCTTTGGATTGGCTAGTTCTAGAACAGGATGTTGATATCCTCTGGCTGTGAGTCTAGCACAGATTTCACTTTCAGCCTGTTCATATTCCTTATTAGAGCCACAGATTCTTTTGGCTCGTAGTAGCTCGCCATAGGGGATGCTGTTCTTCAATGGTTGTGGGTGTGAGCTATTTGCGTGCAGTGTTGTGTTACCTGCTGTTGGTTTACGATATATAGTGGTACAGAGATATTGATCCTTGGCTTCTACTTTCACATCTAAAAACTCAATTTCAGTGTTACTGATTCTACTTGTGAATAGAAGATTCAAGTTATTGGAATTGATGCAATCAACAAACTCTGTAAAAGAAGCTAAATCACCTTTCCATAGAATAAAAAGGTCATCAATATACCGTAGCCATGTCACAATATGTGACGACCATCTTTCCATTTCTGGCCCAAGAAGCACCTGCTCCTCCCACCAGCCCATATGCAGATTTGCATAGCTGGGGGCGAAGCAGGTGCCCATAGCTGTCCCCTGTTGCTGTTTATACAGTGTCTTATCAAAGAGGAAAATGTTACATGTTAAGCACCACTTGATCATTGCAATAAACATCTTGTTGTGGTCTGCAAATTGTCTTGGTCTACGGTTCAAAAAGTGTTCCACAGCCCTCAGTCCATCTTTATGGCGAATATTTGTATAGAGGGAATTAACATCGAGGCACACCATAAGGAAATCAGTCTCCCAATGTATATCGAAAATCTGCTTTAGGAAGTCTGTTGTGTCCTGTATGTAAGATGGTAAGTCCTTCACCATCGGTTGAAGATAGAAATCAACGTATTTGGAAACATTTTCCAACAGACTTCCTATTGCAGAGATGATAGGCCTGCCTGGAGGACGTTCGCTGTTTTTGTGCACCTTGGGTAAAAGATATAAAATTGGTACTCTAGGGAATTTAACTTTAAGGAAACTTAATTCCTCCAGTGTGATCAGACTAAGGTCACGCCATGCTGTCAAGTCATCATAAAAATTGTTCTTGAGTTTGTTATATTCTCCCCATGTAATGGTTATGTAACATGAGGTGTCCTTTAATTGTTGGTTGGCTTCATCCACATACATCTTGAGTGGCCAGATGACTACGTTGCCACCCTTATCTGCATTTCGTATAACACAATCCTTTTCTGTTGATCATTTAGTAAGAACCTTAGATAATTCCCTTTCCCTAGGTGTAGGCCTCCGATTTTTCTTCAGTTCTGTCCATTTGATGTTCTTGATTTCCTCGATCATAGTTTCATTAAACGTGTCAATGTTGTCAAATGGGAGGGTGGGGTTGAATTTGTATTTAGGTTTAAATGGAGATTTCTCTGTAGCGGTAAAATTTGCAGAGTTTTGGGATGTTAAGCAGGGATCTGTACTACCCCCCAATTCAAGTTCATGCAGAACATTCAGCAGATTAGTGTCTGTACTTGACAAACTACTATCTGGTTCACCCCCAGAAGTAACTGTACTCCTACTGTTATTTTTGACCTGTTGTTTGAAATATTTCCTTAGTTTCAGCTTACGTATGAAATGGTAAAGATCAATACGCGTTTGGTCATAGATACATTTTGACTCTGGACAGTAGGAGAGCCCCAGATTTAAAATGTGTTTATCTTCTGTAGTTAATAGAACTTGACTGAGGTTAATTACCGTATTATCATGTTCTACTTCTTGGTTTGGCTTCTCGTTACTGCTCCCTCTTTTTCTCCATTTCCTCTTCCCCTTGCCACCCCTCCTGGCATTCCTCTTCCTCTTTTCTGTTGTGGCGTAGGACGATTGTTTGTATAGCGTCCCAGGCGTAAAAAACGAAATTCGTCTTGGACGGAGGTTATTCTTAGATTCTCAGTTGAGCCTTCTCGATCTGATTCAGATCCTGTGTCTGAGCTGAGATCACTCAATGATACTTCCTGTCTGATTTTATTCGACACTTCCATTCTCTCCCTCCATATGTTATCGTACTTGAGTGAGAAGGTATAGATCGTTCCTGTTTCGTAATCCCTCCTATCACGCTGAAACTTGTGCGCTTTTCGTTCTGTTATGACATCTTCATGTTTTTTTATTCTCTCTTTCATGCCTTTTATGAATTTTGCAACCAGTTCTTTGTCAGCTGTAGTATTCAACTGGGCCGAGACATCATTGATTTGCTGCACAATGTCTTCCCTATCAATAGTAGCATACTTTATCAACAACAATATCATCTGCTTGGAGCTTTCGGCGTTCAATTCTGCCCATTCCTTTATTAATTCCGGGTGGGGATTTTCATATGTGGGGGTTATCATTATCCTTAAGCCGCGTGGTACTCTGCCCACCTCGATATATCTTCTTAAGGATTGAACCTCCCACCACTTGGAAACCTCTGCTTTAGTAAGTTTCCCCAATTTACGGCTGAGTGCATTGAATGATTCCTTATTGGCAGTGTCTACTTTTGATGCCCCTGCCGGGTTTTCATTTCTAGGTCCATCTCTGAATAATCCTTCAGCCATTTTCAGTCTGGCACTGATCTCATCTTCTGCCATGTTGCTCTTGTGGGTACATATATAACCCAGTGGCAGTTGCCAGTGGGTAGTTATAGTTAGGTCAGTGTTTTCATAAGAAATTTCTTTTTTGAATTTCAAATAACTTTGGAGCCGGTCGACGAATATCCAAAGCATGCCTAATATGTGCATGGAAAGTTTTGGAGTGATCTGTCAAGTGGAGGCCGAGAAAAGAGGGGCATCCCAAAATACAAATTCCTCATACATTTTCCATAGACTTCTTTAGGCAGTGCTACCGCAAAAACTGCTGAATGGAATTACACCAATTTTGGTAGGAGGCTAGTTCTTGGTACGCAGATTGTGCTTTTTGTTATTTGGTGTAAATACGTTCAGTAGTTTAGGAGCCATTAGGCTCCAAAATATTTGTGTATCTGCACTGTTGGGTTTGAAGGACTCTCGCAAGAGCTCCTTGTACCATCTTTAAAAAAAAGCATTTAGAAAAAAAGAGTGTTCTGAATGCCAGGGACCTTTTTTCCCTTGGGCCACTTCACTCCTATGGGAAACACGCTTCTGGGGAGCAAGCGCTCTGATTGGCTGCCGGCAACATGAGAAAAATGCTGGCAGAAATTATTATTATTAGGCAATTTATTGAGCGCACAAATACCCTTAGGTGTCTCGGCGCTGAGGACAGCTGAGTTGAGAAAGAGATGGGGAAAGGAAGGTTTATTGATTGAATAACCAAGTTTTTAGTTGTTTACGGAAGGATAACAATGTGGGTATGGTTTTGATATGTAGAGGGAGTGTGTTCCAAATCACTTAAAACAAAATATATATAAAGGGGTATGGTAGGTGTAGGAAAGTGCCTTTTGTGACATAGTTAGCCCCAACTTTTTGCTTGATGCCTGATGTGATTTTGAACTGTAAGTGCACTCGGTCCCATGCTAGCCAGGTTCCCAGTGCCAGATCTCTTTCCCAAAACTGTACCACAATTCGCACAACTTCAGCCACCTCTGTAAGTACCTAGTAAATGGTACCCCTGGTACCTAAGGCCTGGGTACTGAAGAAGGTCCACTGGGGCTGCAGCATAAATTGTGCCACCCAAGAACTCCTCACCAAGACCATGCACACTGCCACTGTAGGCTGTCTGTCTTGGTGCCCTGTGTGCCATACCCTCATGCACTGCATGAGGTAATGGTAAGTCACCCCACTGCAGGCCTTACAGCCCTAAGGCAGGGTGCACTATATCCCATGTGTGGACATATCTGCATGAGCAGATATTACCCTGTAATATCTGAGCCATTCTTTGATATTGTAAGTGCACAGGGAAGTCTTAGAGAGTACATGGGCTGGATACTTGTCATTACGAGTTTCCTAGATCCATGATGGCTTCACTATACCCTAAAATGTTTGGCACCAAACATCTTGTCTTAATAAATCCTCACTGATGCCAGTGTTGAATGTATTAATAAATGCACACAGGAGACCCATTAGAGGGTCCCCTGAAAACCTACCAAGCACTGGCGTGGTCTCTAACTAGTCATAGCCAGCCTGCCACCACCGGATATGTATCTGGCCTCATGGGATGAGAGCCTGTGCTCTCAGATGTCTGAAACAAAGCCTGCTGTGAGAGGAGGTGCTTCACACCTTCTCCAGGCCGGAATGGTCTTCCAGAACTGGAAGCTTCAAAGGTGGTGCCGCCTTTGAAGTGCAACCCAGGCTTCCCCAGATAGTGGGGGATGCCAATCCCCCTGTCCTGCTCTATATTTGGCAGGAGGACAGGCAGCAAAATTAGTTAGATGAGGAGGAGTGTCCACATTCAGCCAGAACCACCCCATAAGTGTGGCAGGTGATGTAGACACTACTTTTAAAAATCCACCATCTTGGGATGGTGGGAAAATAACCTATTAGGGCTAGGATAGTGCCTCTTCCCACAGGAAGTGATCACTTAGAGGGTGTAGAGACCCTAAAGGTATGTAGAACATTGGCTACTACCTGTCGCTCCCTTTAACACCCTACATCTGATATTTGAGTGGCATCCCTGGACCTTTAACATTAGATTCAATGGACACAAAGAAGAAACGGACCAAGAAGAGCTGCTGCCTGAGACCTGAAGCCCTGCTGAAGAGAAATTGGCAAAAAACCCTGCCTGCTGCCTTAAGCACTCAACCCTCATGGCGTGCTGCCTTGGCTTGCCACTGTGAGGACTCAAAGAACCCCGGAGCACCTCCAGTCTTTGACAAATTGCCAAAGAACCTCCCTTTGGGCAGACGCTCTGCTCCCCTGAGACAGCAGGCACCGAACCACAGACTCCGTATGTACTGACTGGCTGCTCCCCGGCGACTTCAGTGCAGCACCTGGACCAAAAGTGGTACACTAGCTGTGAAGGGTCATATCTGTCCCTCCACTAAGTTGGAGGGCACCAGGACCTACTGGAACAATGCCACACCAATACTCAGTGTACCAGACCCCCTGCAGCCTGCACCAAGATGAAGAGTCCACTCAGGACACCAACTGCCCAGGAAGCAAGCACTCATCGAGGGACACTGAGACACCTTAGACCCACTTCATGAGTGGCCCAGCTTTCCTGAAATCACCTGTCCAAGCTTCCGGCTCCTGACCGCAAGGACATCTTGATGCACGCTGCTCGGCTGTCCTATCTTCTCTGCACACGGCCCGACCGACCCCGGTAATGATAACCCAGCTATGCTTCCATGGTCCTGAGGCCCTTGCGACCTGCTCGCTTGAGCGGGCCCCCTTGGACTTAACTGTAAGTCCCTTTGTGCAGTGTGTTTTCAAGTGGCCACCTCTCCCACAGCGCACCAGCCACCAACAACCTCAGCACCCTGCTCATGGATGAATCTGGGTCTCTCCCGAGAATCCACTGGTGGAACATAGGATCTGGCCTCGTTAACTACAGAGATTCGAAAGGTGAAGCTTGAAAATCAACTGTATTATTTTATATGTGTATTTGTCTTTTTTCCCATTGATTTCAATGGTGCGCAATTGCGCACAAATGTGATTGAATTTGAGAATTCTACAAATTCACAAGTTTAAAAGTACTTACTGTAGAACGAAGTTCTGGGTCTGAAAAATGCTATAAAAATCGATATTTTTTTGCAAATTGGTCTCAGATTTATTCTTGTATGTGTGTCTCATTAATCGCCTCTGTGTGTACAACAAACACTTAGCACTACCCTCTGATAAGCCTAGCTGCTTGCCCACATTACCACAGATAGAGTATTAATATTATCTACTTTTGCCTCTGTAAACCAATAAGGGACTCATTGGACTCTCTGCACAGCATACTTTGTTTTAGTGCACAATGCAGAGAGCCAGCTTCCCACAGTAGGAATACCCTGCTCCCCTAGGCTCCATGGGGGGGACCCTGAGGGACCTGCCGGGGCCAAATTAAATAACAAAATGTCAGTTTTGCCACATTCTCGCAGCTGCCATTTTCTTTAATAAATATATATAGGGAGAGGGTGTCAGTTGGCCCCCTCCCCAAGCCCATTTTGGGCCCTGGGGACCAAATCCCCTGGAGCCACTTTATTTTATGAAGGGGAGGGGGAGCGTGTCCCTGTCCCTGAGCCATTATAGGACCCAGGGAGCCCATCCCCTATTGCTGTATTCTTTCATTAAGGTGAGGGGGACTCATGGACCCCATCCCTGAGCCATTATAGGCCCCATGGAACCCATACCCGGGTGCCCTGGGATAAGTACCCGGGCACCCACCTATAACTGATGTGGGCCCATGGGGATGGGGTTCCCTGTGCCAAAATAGACTGGGGGAGGAGACCTCAAGGCCCCCCCACCCCTTTTAAAAAAGGTACTGCCTGGGGGGGTGGGGTCCTCGAGGTCTATAAAAGCTCAAGGATGAAGGCCACATGACAACCCCACTCCTTTTAATTACATTTTGGCCCCAAGGGATGCATTCCCTGGGGCCTAATTAGGCTCAGGGAGGGGGCCACGCTCCCCTTCAATTTACTAATTACCAGTGTCCTCAGGGCCTCTTACGTCTTGGGGGGTAGCATGCCCCCTCTCCTTTTATATTTAATTTGGCCCCGTGAATGGGGTTCCTGGGACCGAAGAAGAGCTGGCGAGGGAGGGTGTATGCCCCCTCCCCTTTTTAATTGGATTAGGCCCTGGAGATGGGGTCCTCAAGCCCTAATAAGACTGAGGGAGGGGGACTGTGCAGCACTCTTCCCTTTCAAACAAGGGGATAGGGTCCCTGGAGGCTATGAAGGCTCATGGAGGGGGGCCTCATGGTCCCCGCCCATTTTTATTTGTTTTACTCTGGATATGGGATCACCGGGGTGGCAAAAAGGCTCAGGGGGGGCATGCAGCCCCCTCACCTTTCATATTATATTTAGCCCCAGGGTTTGGGGTCACTGGCCTAATAAGGCTCAGGGAGGGGGATGCATGCCCCCTTAGATTTTGGCCATGGTGATGGGTCACCAGGACCCAAGAAGGCTTGGGGAGGAGGGACAAGTGTCTTGCCTCCCTTTTTTTATTGTATTTGGCCATGCACAACATGGGGTTGGCTGTTTGCGGGGGTTGGCTGCCTCCAGGTTGGTTGCCC
This sequence comes from Calotriton arnoldi, assembly GCA_963921515.1. Lineage (NCBI taxonomy): Eukaryota > Metazoa > Chordata > Amphibia > Caudata > Salamandridae > Calotriton > Calotriton arnoldi. The sequence continues at coordinate 1,820,694 of CAWUFW010002735.1, read as the reverse complement.
ACAGGTCCTATTGCCATCCCCCTGCTGTACACGGCCAAAGGCCATGCACAGACTGGGGTTGACTACCTGTGGGGGGTGTTCTGCAGGGCCTGACTGCAGGCCCTGCAATTCACTGCAGCCTAGAAATTCACTGAAAAAAACAAGGATAAAGTAACATTATAGGTGTGATAAAAAGATCAGTGATGTCATCAATGATGCCATTTGAGATGTCATCAGTGATGTCATGAATGTTATTATAGAACATGATATGAGTGATGTAATATTTGAGGTCATAAGCTGTGCTTGGTGGGGGTGTAAGTTATAGTTAGCTCTACTAACCATAACTGGTGAATTTCTATGTTTGTTTTAGTTCAAAATGGTAATGTTGTCACTGACATATTCACCTAACTATAACATTGCACACTCACACAAACACACACGCATACGTATATATATGTGTGTGTACATATATTTATATATACACACACATTTATAAATATATGTGTGCGTGTGTAAGAAATTGTGTTACCGGCTGAGGGGGGTGAAAACCCTTACCGAGCAGAAATCACAGTCCTTATCAGGGTGAAGTCACAAGCAACCTCAAATTAATCTGTCCTCAATCCTCTGGTAGCTTGGCACAGAGCAGCCAGGCTTAACTTAGAAAGTTAGAGACATGTGTAAAGTGTCAGTGCAACACTTCAAACAGTAATAAAATAAAAACACTACTCAAAAAGGATCCCACACCAGATGGAAAAAGTAGAGTAGATTGTAAGTGAAAATAGCAGCAAAAAGCCAAAGCACCTCACGAGACTATCTGGTCATGCGAGATTGGGAGAAAGTCTTGCATGACCAGAGCACGGGTCGCATACTGGGACCAGGTTAGTCTCGCCGAAAAGTTAACTCCTTAGTCCAGCAAAAAGAGTCCCGTTTGCGGGGAGGGGGCCGCGAGTAGCAGAGAAGAGTCACGGACAGTCATCGATCTTGCAAAAAGAGCAGGCCTGCCGTCGCGGATGAGCATCGCTGTCAAGCGAAGATGCTGTTGTCATTGTGAATGGCTGGGCCGGTGCTTTGCGATGATCCTCCCCACAAGCAGTCGATGCTGTAGCTAGAAAGGTCAGGTTGATGGAACTTTACATTGGTGGGCTATATGAGTGACAAGATTCTGATGCCAACGGGCCCAAAAACTTCAATTCAGCCCCTCTGAGGCCACACCAAGGGTCCAGAACCTGACAGGAACCACTTGGGAGTCAGGGGCTTGCTTCAGCTGGATCTGGGTCCTGGTTCAGGTGGTTGGGAGCCTGTTGTGTCCCTGTTGCTCTGACTAGACTAGCCCTTGGAGTTACTCTGGAGTCCTGGGTTCAGGTGCAGGTCTAAATCCCTCTGACTCTGGCAGGAGGGCAGCAATCCAGCAAGGCAGCAGTCAATCAAGTGCAGTCCAGCAGGGTTGCAGTCCACCAGAGTGGCAGGCATTTCAACAGCAGAGCAGTCCTTCTTCCTGGCAGAGTCTCCACAGGTCCAGAAGTATACTGAAGAGTTGTTATCTGAAGTCAAATATTTAAACCAGGTGCCTCCTTTGAAGCGGGAGAACCTTCTAGAGGTTTGCTTTTGAAGTGCACAGTTTTTCTGCCTTCCCTGCCCTGGCTACATACTATCTACAGGGGGTATGCAGCCCTTTGTGTAGAGGAAGGACACAGCCTATTCAAGTGTAAGTAGGGCTGTACCCAGCTTCGCCCTCCCATCCTGCCAGTGATGGCTCATCCAGGCAAACCTAGGATCTCTATTGTGTGTGGCTGTCTAGGAGGAATACACAAAGGACAACTGTCAGTTACACCCAGTCATGTGACACAGAGACAGGCTGAAGGCATTAACTGGCTAAGGCAGGAAAATGCCAACATTCTAAAAATGTTTTGGAGTTTGTATAAGCCTTAGAAGCGAGACACGGAGTCTTAGCATCTGAAAAAATTCGATAAAGCTATAAAGGAGGACCTTTCCGCCCTGATGCTGCGGCCGAAAAGAACCCGCATTTAACAAAGATTGAAAACAAAGCCAACAAGAAAGACCGTATTGCCCATATACTGCCACCACAAAACAAACCTTCATTGAACTAAACTCCATCAACAGAAAATCTGGTTTCCACTGGAAGGCAAAATGGTTCCTTCTTCCTTTCTTTAAACACCGACAATGCCGTGCCATCGCCAAAAAGTAGACATTACTTTTTCGTGCTTCAAGAATTTACCCAGCTCTTGTCCTGAGGCGAACCCGTACAGCAATTGGGGTTTGAAACGCGTAGACCATTACCTTTGGGAGATCTTTGTACAACACACATCAATATGGAGGACTAAAATTAGGTTTGAGCCAAAAACAATTTCTTCAAGCTCATGTTAGATTAGCCTGTACCCCCATACTGTATACCAAGAATGTCAGTTGTAAATTCATCTCTCTGGCTCTTCAATTGTAGGACGGCTGAACACTGAATGTCTTACGTTCTTTCCTGTATTATTTCTTGTATTTTTGTTATGCTTAAATATATGTTCCTTTTCTTCACATTAAGCACTGAGAATTGATTGCTGGTATCCTCTCCCTTCTTTGTAAAGATATTGATGTTTAAAATGTGATCAAATGAATCAAAGGTAAAAAATAATTAGAGGTCATGTTTATTGAGTGAAATGATCCCCACGAAAAAGTAAAAACGTGTATGAATTACACAGCCACCTATTGCTGTTTTGTGTTTATAAACTTTCTAAAAATGGCATTTGTAAAACTGTAAATTAAAACCCGACTTTGCGAGAGGAATTTACACAATTCTAAAGACAAGAAACATGAACTGGTAACCAGTTCCCATTTAGAAGTTATAGCTTATTAAATGTTACAAGGTTACTCCAATGTTATCCTATGGTAGAGGTAGGCCTTGTAGTTTTTCACTACCAGGAAATGTAAACCTTAAAAGTACATGTCCTACTTTTAAAATACACTGCCCACAGGGCTGTCCAGGGCCTACCCAAGGGGGTGACATATGTATTAAAAAGGAGAGTTTGGGCCTGGCAATAAGTTTATTTTGCAAGGATGACATGGCAGTTTAAAATTACACACAAAGGCTGCAATGGCAGGCCTTTACAGGCCCTGGGCACATCTACTGCCACTTTAATGAGGACTTAAAGGTAAATTAAATATGCAGATTGGGTATACACCACTCTCACCATGTTTTAAGGAGGGAACACAAGAACTTTAGCACTGGTTAGCAGTGGTAAAGTGCACAGAGTCCTAAAAGCCAATAAAAACTGGTTCAGAAAATAGAAGGGTGAAGCCAAAAAGGTTGGGGATGACCCTGCAGTAAGGTGTAGTCCTCAAGAATAGATGAGGCAATATGCTCCTAAAGATAAGATTCAAACAGCATTTCCAAAATGCAATTGAAAATTAAAGATGGACTCAAAAAGTGAGTTTGAGATCAGAAATGTAGAAACCACGAAGGTTTAATAAAATGTTGATGTGCAATACAGAAAAATATAACAGTCTCAATAATCAGTCAATGGGCATTGAATTCAATTGTCACAACAGCTGTCAGTGCTTAAAAAAATTGCAGCATTGAGCAAATTCTGAAAAAAACAGACAAAGTCCTGATTGAGCAGCAAATAAACAGAGAATCAAGTAGCATCCCTAAATTCAAGGGTTTGTAGAGCTATTTTCACCATAGAAAATGATAGAAACTACAATGTCAGCATGTTGCAAATGAAAGTAACTTATTGTCAGCAAATCATAGGTCAATCAATCAATCAATCAATCAATCAATCAATAAATTAGGGGTTTGTATAGCACCGCTACTCACCCATGAGGGTCTCAAGGCACTGAGGGCTACTGATCCGTCTGGGAGTGGAGGTTCATTCAAAGAGCCAGGTCTTGAGGTCCTTCCTGAATTGGGTCAGCGATGCGGATTGTCCGAGGTGGGTGGGCAGGGTGTTCCAGGTCTTGGCGGTGAAGTAGGAGAAGGATCCTCCTCTGCTTCTGGGCTTGTGGATCCTTGGGACGGAGGCCAGGGCAAGTTGGGCGGAGTGGAGTTGTCCGGCGGGTGTGTGGAATGCGAGGCGGTGGTTCAGATATTCTGATCCTGCGTCATGGAGAGCTTTGTAGGCATGTGTGAGGAGCTTAAAGGTGATTCTCTTTTTGATTTGGTGCCAGTGGAGTTGTCGGAGGTGTTGTGTTATGTGGCTGCAGCGAGGGAAGTCGAGGACCAGTCTGGGTGTGGTGTTTTGGACTGTCTGTAGTCTCCTAAGCTGTTTCTGGGTGACACCAGCATGGAACTGATTGCCGTAGTCGAGTGTGCTGGTGATAAGTGCGTGGGTGACCGTCTTTTGGGATTCTGTGGGGATCCATCTGAATGTCTTTTGGAGCAGGCAGAGCATATGGAAGCAGGATGAGGATACTACATTGATTTGGCGGATCATTGAGAGTGAGGAGTCCAGTATGATGCCGAGGTTGTGTGCGTGGTCCATAGGGGGGAGGGGTTCCTAGCACGGCGGGCCACCAGGAGTCATCCCAGGCTGAAGGGGTGGGTCCCAGGAGGAGTACTTCGGTCTTGTCTGAGTTGAGCTAGAGGCAGCTGTCTTTCATCCAGGTGGCAACGGCCTTCACCTTCATTCTGCTGTGAAAGTTGATTCTGGCGGCTGTGGGTTCGTTGGTGAGGGAGAGGATCAGCTGGGCATAGTCGGCGTAGGAGACGATGTTGAGTCCATCGTTTCTGACGATGGCTGCGAGGATGAGGTCATGTAGATGTTGAAGAGGGTGGGGCTGAGGGAGAAGCCTTGGGGCACGCCGCAGCTGATCTCTGTAGGTTCTGAAAGGAATGGGGGTAGCCTGACTCGCTGTGTTCGCCCGGTAAGGAAGGAGTGGATACAGTCCAGTGCCTTGTTGCGGGTTCCGGCATCATGGAGTCTCTTGAATAGGGTGCGGTGGGAGACAGTGTTGAAAGTGGTTACAAATTGACAAGTGTGGCATAGGCTTTACTCTGTGTTTAGGTAACGTTGCAGGCAATAAAACCATTGCTGGTGTTGGAGTCAGCATTATAAAACATCACTTAACCCTAACATCTTAGCTCTATCCCACAACCCGAATATTGATTCACCCCTTCTCACCTAATGTCACATGGAGGTGTGAGAAAAAACCAGTTACATGAACAATAAAATGACTCTTGAGTGAATGCAATACAGTGTGCTAGCAGGAAGAGCCTTAAATGTAGCAAAGGCTTCATCCGGAGAGTTCTTGGAGAACATGTCGTACAAACGTGAGGATGTGGTCTCACGGCTAGACTGCCGACCTTGGAACTGGGAAAGCAAGGTTCGAGCCTCGGGGTCGACTCCACATCCTGTGATTCTGGGCAAATCACGTGATCTCCCCGTGCCTACCAAAAAAAAATTAAAAATTAATGTGTTCTTGTGTAACGTAACTGGTGCTCATGTAAAGCGCTCCAACACCTTCGGGTCGAGTTTGCGCTATATAAATCTGGAGAAAAAAAACATTGCACATTTTGATGCGTGGGGTATCAATGAAAAATGTAAACACACAATGAATATTATAAAGTTTCCTGCTCGTGATTTGAACAGCCAAGAAATCTTCAAATTGTTTACTTTTTATTGACGCCCTAACACTTCATTAACATCTCAAAGCTATTTGATGGATTTTCATCAAACCACAAATTAGTTGAGTATGGGGTATATTTACTAACATTCTGCAAAGGGTTTGCATCACAAAAGTGATGCAACTCGACACAAAATGATTATTTGAAGTTTACTTTCCAGTGCAAATTTGTTTCGTGCTGGAAAGTCAGCTGAAAGTAACACAAAGGGCCTAATTACGATGTCGGGTGGACGTAAGTCTACCCGGCACCGTCTCGGTCCTGGGACCAACCGACTTCTGGCCGGTGGTCCAGATCGCCTCATTAGGATGCGACTAAACATTGTTCAGTTGCATTCCTACATTTCCCTATGGGAGCATGCATTACGGCCGTAAACCGGCAATAATACATGCTCCCTTACGGAAATGGGAGGTGCTGTTCATCCCTCCTGCCCCCCGTGGCAGGCACCTCAAGGTGCTTGCCTCGGGGTGCAGGGATAAACAGGGGGGCGCTATAGGGCCCCCTCAGCCCCCAGCCGGTAATCTGTAATCCTGTAATCCTCAGGTGTAAAACCAAATCTACAATAGAGCTGCTTTCATGTGTATGTATGAGTCAGCTAGCCCTTCTTCTAGAGTCAGGAGTGTATCCCCTCCAGGGTAGGTAGCAACTGCAACAATAAGGCTCCCCGGCGATACTTGTCTACCCTGCACATTATCAATGCCTTTTCAAAGGTGGCGGACCATTTATCAATGTCAACCCCACCAAAAAGCTCTTCTCAATACTTCTGACCATGTGAGGGGTGCGTAACCCCCTTGTATACACCACATCATTGCTGCCGCCATCCTCACTTAAGGTGAGTCCAAGTGTGACCATCATCTCTTCTTAGGATCAGTTTCATCTTCACCAGTGCAATCTTCTTGTTCTCTAGTGCTAAGGCAGTGAGATTGGCCTGATTACCCCTATTTGAATGTTTGTCAGAGAACTCCATCTGGTGTACTGCAAGCTGTGAGAAGCTCAGGCTATGGGCACCGTCCTTTGTCACCCTGGAAAGTGTACATGTGAAGCTTCTTTGTGGCATAATATAATTTGCCTCATCCGAAGAGATATGTAGCTTAAAGACTTCTTCCCAGACCTTCGCCTTCTCACAGTCCCCATTACTAGCATCCTGGCCCATCTTCAGCTTCCTAACTTCCTTGCTCTGAACATGGCCTTCATCTACACCACAGTAAAATCAGCCAGGATAGCCAGATCCACCTCCACATACCCAAAATACTTAAGATGCAAAAAGGTGGACTAATAAACCATTTAGAAAAATAAAAAATTACCTAATAAAAGTCCAGATGGCAATAAAAAATAAAAAATAAATGTTTGCTGGCAATTACATTTAGGCTTTTTTAATGTCATAATTTAAAACTGATTGGCACTGCTAAGCACAAATTCTGGATTTCACAGCTGAACACCAGTATGAGAAAGTGGTTTATTAATTGGGGTGAGTTAGTGTCTACTGCAAGTAATAAATTCACTATCCTGTTATGTCCAGTTAAAGGTTTCAATAATTTAAACCAAAGCTCAACACCTGGTAGCTATGGCACAGAGCAGAGAGGCTTCACTTAGCAAAAATGTGTAAAGCGTTAAGAATTACCAAAACAGTTAAAAAGTCCAAACACAACACAATAAAAATCTGACTTCCAACTTATGAAAATAGAGAAAACTTTAGTAAGCAAAATAACACCATCAAAACAACATAAATCCAGTAAGGGGAAACAGAGATATGAATTTTTACAAACTTAAGTAAATTTAGCATCAAAAAGCACAAAGTGCCAATCGTAGTCTATGGTAGCGGTAGACTGGGACCTAGGTGAGATTTGTCCGATGGAGCATGGATCGGATAAACCATGTTGATTGGCCCTTCTAGGGCCTGGAAGCAGGGAAGTTTGAAAAAGCATCTAAGTCCCAATCTGATAATAGACTTTTCTGAGGAAAAACTCTTCTCCATGTAGAACAAACATGAAACTCAGTCCGATGCAGTGCTGGTTGGAAACCTTTCTCAGTACGCCACCTTGAAGCTCTGGATTTCTGTAGCAAAAGTTTTGAAAATGTTAAGAAGCTTCTTTTGGTGCTCAAACAACCACAGGAATACAATTCCAGCGCCCATAGGACCTTGGGGAGCACATAGAGACTCCCAGGGTGCAAGGCAGAAATCAATAGCAAAGCCCAGTCCAGGTGCCACTTGTCAGCTAGGATTCTTCACAAGAGTGCCCTCTTCAGCTTTTCATGTTCCTGGGGCACCCTGTAAAATCAGCAGTATGATTCTTGGAGATTTTTCTGTCCTTGGATTTCAAGTGCTAGGGGATTCAACCTCTTCGATCCTTCTCACAGGGCACAGATAACAAGAGCAGCAGACTCAATCCATAATGTACCCTTTCACAAGTCCAGCAGTGTACTGATGGGGTGCCTTGGAGTGCCACATTTATGCCTGGAACCAGCTAGAGGAAGAGGATGACTACAGGGTAATCTCCAACTGATGGGTTAAAAGTTCCCTGGTGCAGTCCACCTCTTTATTTCAGCAGTTCCTGTTTGCCTTACTGTAAATAGGCCCAAAATGCCATGTGCCAAGGCATTTTCAACATGGTGAAAGTCTTCAGCCACACTAAACTTGGGCTCTAAGGTTTGTGGGTGAAGGGGAGTATACGATGGTAATAACCAGTGCCCTCCCTCATCTAACACTAAAATCAAGTTTGAAGCAGACCCTGTACCTCCAACAAACTAGGAGACAGACATCTGATAGGACAAAGGCAGGGCAGGGTCCTACGGGTACAAAGGAATTGTCACAGCATCCTGTTTTCTCCCTTTCAAGTGCACTAAAGTATAACATGTGGCTCAAACAAACTTGTCAGGCAGGATTGCCCACAGCTCCCATGCTGAATATTCTGCTGTGCTCAGAGGAATCAGGCCAACCTATTGTGTTGCTCCCTGGAAGAATTTCACATCTCGTTCATACCTAATTCAAGGCTAAGAACAAGTTGGGAGTTGTTGGAAGGTAATACTAATTAGCTTTGTGGAAACCCAGGCAGGTAAAGGGTAACTTTCTAAAAGTTTCTTTTCTTTAATATGTATTAAAAGTCTGACTTCACAATTGAATTGGATGTTTAATAACTATTAAAAATAGTGGTTAAATTGGTTTTGTAGCTGGTCCTTTTCCTGAATTAGCAGTTATAGTATTTGTTAGAAATTGGGTTTCTGGTTGGCGGAGGTATGCACCCTGTCCAAGTAGGAACCCCAATCCTAGCCAGGGTAAATCAACCACACCCTTAAATTAACCAGTGGTCACCCTCCGGTAGCTTGGCGCAAAGCAGTTAGGCTTAGCATAAGATGCAATGTGTAAACTATTTGTGCACATTTGAAACACAGTAACCCAGTGAAAACCCCACAAAAAGACCCCACACTTACTTAGAAAAATAGCACTTTTTTTACTATGCAAAACAAAACAAAAATGACAAAAATCCAATGAATACTTTTCAAGTTATGCATGTTTAAAGGCATTAAGGTAAACACAATGCTAGCAGCACTTACTATAGTACAGTCTGATGCTTATTTTTATACTGGGGAGTGAAACGACTCAAGTCTGGTGAGAGAATGTCAAGTGCTACTTCCTCATCATTGCTGGGCACGACAGTGTTCAAAGACGCACCATGCAGAAGTTTTTCACAGGTCCCTCGGGACCGGGTAAATTAGGCACTCTCAGCCACCCGTCAGCATGCAGGTCTACTGCAAGGACCTCGCAGATTCCATCTCACAACACTCAGTACCTGGTCTTCGTGGTTTGGGGCCTGCGACCAGACTGGGAGGCAGTGTGGCGACGGCCGCGCTGGACTGTTCTCTAGGAGTCGAGACAGACTCGGCGGCCCGAGGGTAACAAAGGAACTCCAATGTTGCGATCTCTCTCTCTGCTGGGCCCCTCCTCTCAGGGTTGCGGCCAATGCCAACGTTGACATGCAGCGCTGCCTCTGCTGTCGTGGGCAGGCTCATCTAATGCGACGTCACGGGGGAAGCTCTGGTCACCAAGGCAATGCTGGGGACCATGCTTGAAGGCTTCCCTCGGTGCTACGGTGTCTGCTGAGACACAGAGAGGTCGATCTCGATCAGTGTGTGGCATGGATCATCATAGCTTGAAATTGCAGGTTGGAAGCAAGTGCTGGACCTTTGTACAGCTCCCTTTTACAGATCAGGATGCGGCGGCCTGTCCTGGGTGGAAGTGGGCTGTGGGACTCACAGATTACAGAGTCCAGCAGCAATGTAGGGGGGGATGTAGTCGTTTATTGCCCTGAGACATCTTAAACAGGAGGCAAGCAGACAACCCCCTGGAGTTACTTAGGATTTCAAAAGGTTTGAGAGTAGGTACAGTCCTTCTCACTGCAAGAGGCAGCAGGAAGCAAGCCAACACAGCAGAGCAAATTGTCAAGTGGCAGTCCCTCCTAGCAGCACAGCAATAGGCAGGCAGCAGGCCAACCAGCACAGCAGTTAGCAAAGTGGTAGTCCCTCCTGGCAGCGCAGCTCCTCTGCTGACAGAGTCTCCTCAGGGCCCAAAAGTGAAATGAGTACATGGTGTCATGTTAGTCTTTGAAGTAGGCAAATTTCAAAGTGACCTTTGAGCCTCACAAGGTCCCTGCCCTTCCTTCCCTGGCCACAGGCATACTACAGGGGAGTATGTAGCTCTTTGTGTGGGGACCTTTGAACCTCACTAGGTCCCTTCCCTTTCTTCCCTGCTCCAGATGCAGTGCAGGGGATTATGCAGATCTTTGTGTGGGGACAGGCATAGCCCTATTCAGGTGCAAGTGTCAGCTCCTTCCTCTCACTCTAACTCAGGGAGACCCATCAGTCTGGTGATGGGTGATCAGGATATACATGGCACACATCAGCTCCCTTTGTGTGTGACTGTCTAGAGGGAATGTACAAAGCCCAGCTGTCACCCAATCCAGACATGTATTCAGAGGCAGGCAGAGGCATAGAATGATTAAAGTAAGAAAGTGCCAACTTTCTAAAAGTGGCATTGTCAGACTTACAATTCAAAATCCAACTTCACCATAAGTTGTGAATTTAAATTGTGGGTCCAGAGACACCAAACTCCAAGTTTCCATCTGCTCCCAATTGGAAATTACACTTAAAAGATGTTTAAGGCAATCCCAATGCTAACCTATGGGAGTGATAGGCCTTGCAGTAGTGAAAAATGAATTTAAGAGTATTTCACTACCATGACATGTAAACTTAAAAGCACATGTCCAACCTTTTAAATACACTGCACCCTGCTGATGGGGCTGCCTAGGACCTACCTTAGGGGTGAATTACACGTAATAAAAAGGAAGGTTTGGGCCTGGCAAGTAGGTTAACTTGCCAAGCCGAAATGGCAGTTCAAAACTGCATACACAGGTTCTGCAATGGCAGGCCTGAGCCATTTTTTAAAGGACTACTGAAGTGCATGGCACAATCAGTGCTGCAAGCCCACTAGAAGCATTTAATTTACAGGCACTGGGCACATGGAGTGCACTTTATTAGGGATTTAAAAGTAAATCAAATATCCCAATTATGGATAAACCAATGTTGCCATGTGTACAGAGCATATGCACTTTAGCACTTTTTAACAGTGATAAAACGCCCAGAAGTCTAAAGCCAGCAAAAATGAGATCAGAAAAAAGAGAGGAGGATGGCAAAAGGTTTGGGAGTGTCCCTGCAGAAATGGCCATTTCCAAAAGTATTTAAATCTGTACTCTGTTTCTCTATATAGGACAGCCAGGTCCACCACTGTGAAAATAGCTTTTAGGGCTTTGTCACTGTAGGAACATGGAGGGTCATTACAATGGCACCGCAATGGCAAAAGGGACCGCCCGCCGTAGGTGCGGCGGTCCCGCCATTCAAATTATGATGCGCCCGCCACACTGGCGGGCGCATTCCGTATTTTTTACATTGCGGCGGGCCGTGCTGTCAGCAGCACCCGCCGCAATGTGTAAATTGCATGTTGTGCATTTGAATGCACAACGTGACAGGCACCGCGCGGTGCCTGCCACCTTGTGCATTCAAATGTAGGGGGGTACCATAGGTACCCCCCATGTGCACCCCCCAACCCCCCAAAACCCTGGGGGCCCATTGCGGGCCCCCAGAAGCAAAGACCGCATGCCTGTCCATGGCGGCAACGCCGCCATGGAAAGGCTGCTTTCCGCCACCATCCTAATATGGATGGTGGTGTCTGGCAGACACCGCCACCATATTAGAGCCCTTTTCCGCCTGGTCTCCTGTCAGACCGGCGGAAAACCGGCGGACGGTCTTTCCGTCCGCCGGGGTCCACCCCCGCCATCGTAATATGGCGGGGGGGAAATGGTATGCGGGCGGTGAAAAATAGCGGACGGATCGCCACCGCCATACGGGCGGTGGCGATCCGCCCGCTATTAGAATGACCCCCATGGTAACATTATTTTTCTGCATCTCCCACTTTTAAATACAATATATACTCTACCCTGTGCACTGCGAGGCCTACGTAGAAGTAACCTTTCATTTTTTAAAAAGGAGGTTTTTACCTATCAAAAAGGGTTATTTAACAGGTCACACTGCAGGTTTAACACTACAGCAGTCAGGCTACAACATATTGTGCTTGTCACCCTAGCGGATGACACAATAAGTGCTGCAATCCACAGGTGACATTTTAACTTTCTATGCCACTGGTGTATTTTGTGCACCATGTACTATGGCCTTATAAGAAAGTTAAATATGTCCATAAAGGATTAGCCAAATGTAGCATATTTTAGGGCATTTCATGGGCATAGGGCATATCATGGGGCACTAGACAGTAGTACACTAGCTTGGAGAGTCTAAAGATTTGCAATAAAATTCAGCAAAAGTGGGATAATCACGCAAAAAGGGGCATTTTCTCACAGATAATTTTAAGGAGTAATGATGAGTAATGATGAAGATTTACATGTTAAATATATTGCACTAATGAGTCAAACACATAATACTAATTTGGCCTATTGATCTGTGAGTGAGAATTGTGGCATAAATCTTCGGCTGTAAGAAATATAGGAATAATATGCTATTTTCAGTAAAGTACTCATAAATGTTATGTTTATGAGACATTGTAAATTAGACCTTATTCTTCTCAAAACAATTTATTTCATTGATTAGACCTGCAATAAAGACATTTCCAGAGGGCAGCAAATTAAAATTCAGGGCCTGATTAAGAGTTGAATGGTAATTAATTTCTGTTGAAAATGGCATAATGGAGTATGCACTGGTGGAATTTTCACCACCCCACACAAAGAATGGTGGAAGGAATACAATGGTTGGACTTTGCTCTGGAATTTGCACTTCCTCCACAAACCCAACGATTTTCTGTTGCTACTCCAAATTAGGCTTTCATAAAGCAAAAATTGCCCCACTACATTTCGTGGAAGCAATCCGTTACCAATCAGGTTGCTGCACAGCACCTTGAAGATACATTTAAACAATTTAAAAAAACGACTTTTGTCATTTAAACCATGTAAGTAAAAATGGCTGCTCCTAGAGTTTTGTATGCCTTTTTTTTATTTCTGGGCGTCCTAATCTAAGAAGAAAACATAAAGCCATAGAAAGTGTTTTGTGGAGCATATTTTTAGATAGTGTATTCGCCGCATTTGGGTCATTTGTGTGCGCGTAGCTTTATGTCTGTAAGGGCTTTTTTTCCCCTACATCCTTGCGTGGTCAGAGGAGCGGCTCCCATCACCTGGAGTGAAGGCTGACAGGAATGAACACAGGCAGGAAGCAGCGCGACACAAATATTGTCATGCATGGCTGACCAGCACCCATCAACAGCAATTAGACAGGGAGGGTTGCGGATCCTTTTGGACAGGTTCAAGTTTCCTGGCACTGCTGTGATTAGATGTTTTGCAGTTTCCCTGTAGTCAGTATGTGACACATTTCCCTTCGCTTGCTCTTTTCGTGTTTTATTGTCAAATGTAAGTCCAACAATGTCTGTGTTCACGCTGTAACCTGCGGTCTCCATTTTCTTTCTCTCAAACCGATATGAAAAATGGTCCAGTTTTTTGTAATGCATTCATATGCAACTAATGTTCGCTGAAATATTTTATAAAACATAAAGAAATGTATATGGGTTCCACGGTATCTTTGAAGTGAGGGAACACATATTCATGTTTACTTAAAGCAGTTTACCTGCCTTGACAATGTGTCTTGTTTGCTGGCCATATTGTCTATTCTGCATGAACTATGATTTTTTTTTTCCTATTTAAACTATATGTATTTGATTGATTTTGAGCTGTTTCTTTTAAGTGTTCTAACTTTGTCTGAACATAAACATGCTGTAGGAAATTGGGTTTTTGATTGAGGGGAGGTAAGACCCTTCTCAAGCAATACCCACAAACGCCTGTCAGGGGGAACCACCAAATAATCACTAAATTAACCTCTGCGTAACCCTCTGGTATCTTAGCACAAAAGAAGTCAGGCTTAACTTAGAGGCAATGTGTTAAGTATTTATGCAGCACACAGATGGTAATAAAGTGAAAATACAACACAAGGAAAAGAAAACAAAGGAAATAAAGTAAAGCCCAAAACAACAAAAATCCAATCAGAAGAACCGGAGATATGCAATTTCAAAGTGTCACTTTCAGCCATCTGGTCATGCTAGACAGGGGGAAAGTCACATGTTCAGGTCAACCGTATTGGAGCATGGGTGGGATACAGGGCCAGGTTAGTCCTACTGAAAAAGTTAAATTCCCAAAGTCTGGGGTGAAGAATTCTGTTCACTCAGAAGGAGGCCTTGAGGAGCAGGGAGAGTGTTGCAGATGGTTGTCACTGTAGCGTGAAGAGCAGGCCTGATGCTGCGGACGATAGCGTGAAGATTGGGTTGGGTGTCACGGATGGTCATTGCTGGAGCTTTGTGTTGGCGGTCACACCGGGCTGTTGTTGCTGTAGTTTGATGTACAGATCTTGGGTTGCCGGTCGTCACTGGCGGTCGGTGTAGCATCAAGTGTCGGGTTCACTGAACCTTCGCATTGCGGGCCGCTGTGGGCAGCAAAGTCTCCGCACGAACAGGCCCATTCGCTGTCACAAAGAGCCCAAAACTTCAGGATTTCTCCTTTTCTTGGAGTGAACTTTGATGCCACCCAAGGGTCCTGGACCTGGGGAGTCACGTCTTGGGGATTAGGGACTCACATTAGCAGAGAGCAGCAGGGTTTAGGCAGGCCCAGTTACAGGTCCCGTTGCAGCAGGTCAGATATGCAGTTGCAGGGAGGCCTCTGGAGCTTGTTGGGTCCCTGTAGCTCAGAACAGGAGGTCAGCCAACTGCCCCTTGGACTCACTTAGGTCTTCCTGGGAACAAGGAGATGGTCCTCTCTCCTTCAAGCAACAAGGCAAGCCTCAGATAGCATGGCAGGTCTCTTGTAGCAGCAGTGCAGCCCTCTGAGAAACAAGGTAGGCCTCAAGAAGTGTACTGAAGAGTTGGTCTGAGCGTCCAATAGATATACCTGGTGCCAGACGTTGGTGGGGAGAAAATACTTTAAATTCCCCCACTCATCTGGTTCTGGAATTTCTTTCCTCCCCTACTCAGGCTCCAAAGGATCTAGGGTCACAATGAACCAGTGTCAAGTTCTTTGTGAGTATGCTGAGGCAGGCTTTTGAAATGTAAATGGGGAAATGAACAGCTCTGTCCTTCCCAACCTGACAGGATGGCCCATCCTGCTAACCCCTAGTCCCCATTGTCTCACTGCCTGGAAGGAATACACAAAGGCCAACTGCCGACTACACGCAGCCACGCGACCCATGATCTAGGACACAGACTGCAGGCACCAAATGGTAAGGACAAGAATCACAATAGTGAAAAACGAATTTGGGAGTTTTTGGCTACTAGGACATGTAAAACTTAAAAATACAGGTCCAACTTTTCAAATGCACTGCACCGTGCCCTATGGGTTGTTTAGAGCCTACCTATGGGGTGGCTTATATGTAATTAAAAGAGATGTTTGAGCTTGGGAAAAGGTTAAATTTACAAGCTCAAACTGGCAGTTTAAAACTGCACATGGGCTGCAGTAGCAGGCCTGAGACATGTTTTAAAGGGCTACTTAAGTGGGTTGCACAACAAGTGCTGCAGGCCCAATCATAGCATTTAATTTACAGGTCTTGGGTACATGTTGTACCACTTTACTATGGACTTATAAGTAAGTTAAATGTGGCACTCAGGTGTAGGCCAATTTTACCATCTTTTAAGGAGCGATGCCAAGCACTTTAACACTGGTTAGTAGTGGTAAAGTGCACAGAGTCCTACAACCAACAAAAAAGAATTTCAGCAATAGGAGGTGAGTAGGTAAAATGTTAGGAGGAAGGCCACCCTAAAGGTTGTGAGCTCTAACACATACCTTACACTACTTGCACATTACATATTTAACAGAGCATAATGTATCTAACTGAGAAAGTTACAAAAAAAATAGCAGGATTGGGGCTGAACTTCTCCAGACAAAATAGTAAAGTCCAGTCTGATTTTCAGAATGACCAACAGCTAATGACCAACGCATAATCAAAGTCATCCCCAATGACTTACATTATATGTGATCTCTCCTCTTGCTCTCTTCATTACTGATTTCATGAAAACCTAATAGCATTTTACCATTTATTGTTTGGTGGCTGAGTGAGGCAAAATACTATAGCTCCATGACGTGTCATACTGTTAGCCTTTGCCCGGTCTTTAAAGATTGATAATCATTTACTAACATCCATGTTGTGAAGCAATGACACATACCTGCAATACCCCATGCAGGTACTTGAGAGTCTGTGCAGTCCAATGGCTTGGTATTTAGTGCATCATGCCTAGTTTTCTGACAAGTTGTGCTTGCTATGTTACCTGATGGAAAGTTTTTTTTTTGGGGGGGGTGGCTGTTGTCAACACAACGTCTTCAAAGGGTAGCACCTGCCACAAATGTGAGAGGAAGTAGCATGTAGAGGTGTTGAGATGGCACTGTTTGGTCTACTGAACCAGGACAGAGTTCCCCTAGCTCTGTCTTTAAAATTCTTTGTGATACTGTAATGACATCAAAGGACAACAGTCAGAGTACAACTTCTGAAATCCAGAAGGACCAGAACTATGGTTATGACATGGTTATAGACAGTGGCCTAGCTAGACCTACTGCCACCTGGGGCGGATCCCACGTTCGCCGCCTGGTGCATGTGAGAGCGGGGGTGGCGTCTGACAGATGGCTTGTTGGGGGGGGTGTCTGGCGGCCGACGGACGACTTGTTCTCTGGGGCGGGGATGGTGGTGGTTGACAGACACAACTGGCTCACCTCTGCCGCCCCCAAAAACAGTGATGCCCGGGGAGGGGGGGGGGCGGGGACCGGCACCCCCACTCCCCTTAGCTACTCCACTGGTTATAGAATACCAAAATCTGCCTCCATGGGAAACGTTTTTGCAAAATGCTTTTAGTACATCCTTTGTCACAGAACATGAGAAACATTAGGATGCTAATAATGAACGTTCACAGAACATTAGCTTGAAATGGCTGGTGAAATTTCAGATTGCCTGGTTACATCTAACCCCCACAATTGCACAAGCATCTACCAGTCCTTTTTAAGTATGACACATTGATTTAGGGAAAATGAACAATGAACGGCCCCCATTTGAAGAGAGACAGAGGTAGAGACTCATATTCAAGATACATTCCATTATAACCACGAATGGGGTGTAGATGACAGGTCCATGGAGTAGCACACCACATGCATGTAAATGATGATACTCTATTTCAGGATGGATTGCAACATTTCTCTCACGGTTACATTCAAGTTAAATGATGTTACTACTGAGTAATTAAGATGGTAGATTGGGTATTGTATTCACTGATTTCTTTTATTTCAGATCTTCCGAAACATAGGTTTTTTGTTCTTTGTGCCACAGGATCCATGGTATACCACACTGACGGGCCTAACTGGTCTGGGGTTCCTTATGTTCCCTTCTGGAGGGGGGCTTGCCTAACATTTGGCATGGGCAGTTACCATGACGAGTAGGGTTCGTACTTATTTGCATGAGGCAGGTCTCTATTTAGAGTAGCATAGGGGGTGAAAATCGATGGGCTGAAATGCTTATCAAGAGCAGTTGTCAGTGGTTTGGACTGTTAGAAAATATTCCTTCCATCACCTTTTGTGTACTTGATTTATGGCCCTCAGAGGCCAAGGTTATACCCCCTTGCTTGTTGTACCATAGGATCCAAGCTATACCTCACTAATGAAGTCTAACAAGATTAAAACTGGCCTGGGTTTGATTGTGTACCCTTTATGAGGGGACACTGCCTGGCAGTTTGGGATGGACTGTTCCCATAAGGAGCAGGGTCAGCATGGTATTTAAAAAGTAGGACATGTATATTTCATGTTTTACATGCTCTGGCAGTGAAAACAAACCCACAGCTGTTTTTCACTGCAAGGCTAGAACTCTCACATAAACTAACACTAGGTTCCTTCTTAAATTTAATAAATGATAAATTCAGTTTGGGAACAGCTAGAGAAATACTCTTCCACTCATTTGAATTATAATTTTAAATCCTCTTTAATTGTAATGTCTGATTCTAAATTACAATTTTGAAAATGCCAGTTTTAGGAAGTTGGAATTTTCCTGTCTAAACCCATTGTGCATTTCTGTCAGTATCTCATTACTGTTAATGGCTCTGCTGTGATGGGATGTGTATTCCTTCCAGACAAGAGACAAAAGGGCCTTGGGTATGGGGATGGGTGTTCCTCTCCTGAGCAATATGGCCATGGGGGTTTACCAAGCCCCTTCCTGAGCTTCAAATCTTATCTTCCTGACTTCAGAAAATGCCAGCCCTGTCACCTGCATATGCAAATCACACCTGATACTTCCTGCCCTTTGTTTCACTTGCCAGGACAGGAGCCAGGCCCAGGGAAAAGGGAATAACTGGCCAGAACCAGTTTAAACTTAGACAAAGGCGGTGTCCATGACCCATAGTCTGGCACTAGGCATAATAGTGGCAAGCCCAGAACCTCAAATCAGAAAACACCTGGACCTGAGAAGAAGGACTGCTCTCCTGGCTAAAGAAGGAAGAGTAGATCTGCTTGCCTTGAACCCAGGACTTCAGAAGTGACTCCAAGGATCAGTTGACTGACCTCCTATTTGAGCTAGAGGGACACAACAAGCTTCCAGAGGCCTCTCCTGCTTTCCAGCTGACTGGATCCCACTGTACCTGACTTGGACTTGACGCAGCGCGATGCAGGGCCTTGCATCACAAGACTGCACAACTCCCGCACCATGAGCCAAAGGCACAACTCAAAGCAGGTCACACCTGGTACTATACCCGACCCGCGTTTCTTACGTTTGGCCTGAACGTTTGACTTTAACCTGGTACAGAGCAACCAGGTACCCACAGTTGGCGTTCACACCTATATTGGTGCTATTTTGAACTTAAACTTTGCAAACTCAGAACTCTGGTTCTATTGATTGGATTTTTGTCATTGAGATGTCATTTTATTTATTAAAATATACTCTATTTTGGGATTCTTCTTGTGTTGAATTATCACTTTAGTACTGTTAGACTGTTGCATACATTATTTACACGTTGCCTCTACGCTAAGCCTGACTTCTATGTGCAAAACTTATGAACAGTTAAGCAAAGGTTTATTTAGGTTCATCCTCACAATGATTCTGACTATTCTTTGAAGTGGGTTCTCACCCCTTCAACAAATAATCCAACTTCTTTACAAATATAATCTGCGAACTCACCCTCTACCTACCACCAACATAAACTGGGTATATTCCTGGAGAAGATACAGATGGTGCCCCATATTGTATTACAATCTAGTGTTAGAATGTGGTTACATGTTATATTTGACTCTTCATTCCGAACACCAAGTATTTTTTCCATGTCGTTTTATTTATATGTAATTTGCTCTGAATCATCATCACATCCATAACAGTCTTGCTTTAACTAAAATTAATTCATTAGGAGGGCTCTTTGGCACAGAAAGCATTTCCATTATTAGTCTCAAACGATAACCTTAGTGGTACTCACATATGAATCAAATTGCATACGCACTGTTTTCACATTACTAGTGTCACCATGCAGTGAAAACATGAGCTTGGCAGAAATGAAAGTTGTCAAAATATATATTAGTTTGATGGCATCATATAACCATAATAAATAGATTGTTACATCTGGAACATTACATAGTACTTTGCACCTCTGACTCGTGTGCACACCTTCCTAAAAATAATGCTGCCCTTCTTGTTCCATTTGAAAATATGAGTCTCTCTTTCCTGCTTCCCTGGCTCAGAGTCATATTCATAATCACAGTCTTCTCATGTTTAGCAGTGCAGCCAGTCCAACTTCTAAATCTAGCCTTCACTGATATTGTCATCTCAGTGAGAAATCAAGATCTTTTTGAAGTATCCCCCCACTATTTGCCCCCATTTTGACTACTAGGTGCTGGTTTTCTGACTCTGATTGTGCTCTGGGCTCTGCGAACCAGACCCAGAGCCAGTGCTCTGATTAAAAGGTATATGGTAATTAGGTGTAATTACAATTGGCACTGACAACCTACCTGTAAGTCCCTAGTATATGGTAGGGCATGTAGGTTTAGAGGCCCAGCAGATTTAATGCACTTAAGTGGGCACTGCTGTGTTGCCTGCTGTCATTTTAAAAGTCAGCCCTGCTTTGCAAGCTGCTTTTAAATTGAAATGACATGCAAATTCGACTTTGGATTAAAAGGTACTTCCAAAGTATTAAGCTACCTTATCTTTACATATAAGACACCCCTAAGGTCTACCCTAGGTGCCCACTGAGTAGGGTGACATGTGAAAATAAGCAGGGACATTTTAAAATATGTTTTATATGCCCTGGTGTGGGAAAAACTACCAATTTTGTTTTTCCCCATTGCAGCAATTTAGCTCCATTGGCTAACATGAGAATACTGTATTACAGTATGACTTTTGACAGGAGTGAGCATAGAAAATTGGTAATGATAAATCCAACAACTTGCCACTCGTGAATTTATCATAACTAATACAGAAAAGAAGTATAGAACTTTCTTTTCTGTGAGCCAAAATCCAGCCTTCTAACAGTCTCTCCTGATTGGCCA